>JAVLUX010000200.1:260000-262500 GCA_032164185.1 Moxostoma hubbsi | reverse complement strand
ACAGACACAAACAAACGAGACATGTAAGACTGACCTCAAGTGTTGCAGTGATTTCACCATGAGATTTTAGGTACAATGAGAAGCAGATAAAGCAACATAGCAACTTGGGAATATTTTCAGGTTCAATACAAGTTTAGCTCAATCAACAGCATTTGTAGCATAATGTTGATTAACACAGAAAAGCATTTAGTCTCTTTCTTCATTTAATTAAAAAATAAAAGTAAAAATCTCGATTACATTAAGGCGCTTACACCGATCAGCCACAACATTATAACCACCTGTCTAATATTGTGTAGGTCCCCCTCGTGCCGCCCAAACAGCACCAACCCGCATCTCAGAATACCATTCTGAGATTATATTCATCTAGGCACAATTGTACAGAGCGGTTATCCGAGTTATTGTAGACTTTGTCAGTTCAAACCAGTCTGGCCATTCTCTGTTGATCTCATCAACAAGGCGTCCACAGAACTGTCGCACACTGGATGTTTTTTGTTTTTGGCACCATTCGGAGTAAATTCTAGAGACTGATGTGTGTGTGAAAATACCAGAAATACTCAAACCAGCCCATCTGGCACTAAAATAATTTTTATTTTTTCCCATTCTGATGGTTGATGTGAACATTAACTGAATCTCCTGACCCGTATCTGCATGATTCTATGCACTGCTGCCACACGATTGGCTGATTAGATAATCGCATGGCATGTTTATTGGTTCCAGACGGGCTGGTTTGAGTATTTCTGTAACTGCTGACCTCCTGGGATTTTCACACACAACTAGTGCCCAACCGATATATGGGTCGGCCGATATTAGACTTTCACCGATATATCGTATTGGCGTATATTTTATAGATATGCACATATATTAAAACCTTTTTCAGAACATAAAATGCAGAAAACAATGCTTTAGAAATGGTGTCATAATGTAATTTGTCCAGCAGAGTGTGCTCCAACTCCACTGTTTACTGACGGTGGTTCTGCAGACAGTGTGGAGTTAAGCGGTCCGGTGTTAAGCGGTGCGGAGTTAAGCGGTCCGGTGTTAAGTGGTGTCTTCTCGGTAAGTTGCTAATTAGTGTGTATAATACATACTGGAATGTTAATAAACAATGACCCCATCATTTTCCCTTTTCAATATAACTAATATAACATTAACCCTGTCCCTGACAACCACATCACTCATGTTTATCACATGTTTGCTATGTTAGCCAGCTATAGATTGTCAGTGCAGTCAGTAACGAAGCAGATTAAAGGTAAACATCAGAGTATCTTTTTGCAGCTCAGCAGACAACAGTGCGGTTGTGGATTGTGTCTGTTCAGTGTTGATTTCACGCTATGTTGTTACCTAGTTAGTGAGACGCAATGCTGGTCCATCTTTTACTCTCCGTGACAACGAGCTTATAGCTAACTTGCTAACCATGTAGCTTCTTTCATTGCTTGTCATCTGAGTGGAAGCTAATATGTAAACATGTATTCTCCAAACTGTTTTGTTCAGGATTCACAGTTTGGGTCCCCCTTCAACCGAACAATTCCAGTCATTGCGTTTATCAAATTTAATATTTAAAATCTGTATTTCCACTGTTGAAAGTTTCCCCTGATCTTGTATAGCAGAATACGGTGTAACACCGCTGCCAATGTTTATCTCTCGACTCGGCAGGTGTAAATGCTTCTTGTTTTACAACCTGCCAATAATAGACTAGTCAACATTTGACTGATACTAAACAGTACTGATGTTTATTTAGCTAATTGTTGTATTTTTATTTATTCTTTATTTTCTCAGTGTTCATTTCTAGAGTTTGTTGACAATGTATAATAATAATAATAATGTCAAATATTCTTTGATAAAAATATTTTTTTAAGAAAGCAGCCTTCTGAGTATCTTTGCATAGTCATATCAGTGCAAAATCAGTGAACAATCCACATAGAAAAGGTCTGTTGTCATTCCAGCTCAAAAATGAATGGCCATGTATCGGTAATCGGTGAATTTTCCCCCTCTAAAATCTGTCTCAGAAGTCCCATATTGGTCGGGCTCTACAAACAACGGTCTCTAGAATTCACTCCGAATGGTGCCAAAAACAAAAAACATCCCGTGAGCGCCAGTTCTGTGGACAGAAACACTTGTTGAAGAGAGAGGTCAACAGAGAATGGTCAGACTGGTCTACGGTAACTCAGATAACCGCTCTGTACAATTGTGCTGAGAAGAATATCTGGGTTGGCGCTGTTTTGGCGGTACGAGGGGGACCTACACAATGTTAGACAGATGGTTATAATGTTCTGGCTGATCAGTGTATAAATGTAAGGAAATGGGGCGAGTCCATACACACCAAAATACACCATGTTTAAAAAGTATGGCCAAAAGATGTAAACATGTTAACGTGATTTTAGTGTGATAAAATCGCTACGGCAACAAAGTGGTATTATAGGATGTAACTTTACACTGATAAGGTTAGCAAGCGATTTTATCACAGTAAAATCATGTTAACATGTTTACATCTTTTGGCCATACT
>JAVLUX010000200.1:252500-255000 GCA_032164185.1 Moxostoma hubbsi | reverse complement strand
CATGCAGGTTAAGTTAATTGGAGACTCTAATATTGCCCCATAGGTGTGAGTGAGTCCCCCAGCCGCTGGGGGTTGCATCAGGAAGCGTGTCTGTCGTAAAACTTGTGCAAAGTCAGATATGCGGATAACGGATGGTCCCGCTTTGGCGACCCCAAACGGGAGCAGCCGAAAGAAGGAGAATGCAGTATACAGTGTCAACTCTGCAGTACGCGGTATCCCAAAAGCCCATGAAATGTGCTTTTATGCAAATTTTCAGGTGATTTCTTTGGTCTCCTCACCATTTTTCTGTTCTACCATGACAGTGTGACACAAGGACAACAGCTTGAAGAACTCCAGTATTGCCGGGTCCTTCTTCAAACAGATACTGGAAATCAGGAAACTGTCTGAAAACTGGAAGTTTCTGTCAGCGTACTTATTCCAGCTGAAATCTGCAGGCTACAAAATCAGAGAGATTTATTTATTTATTTATTTTTAATGCATGATATTTTGACTAAAAGTTGAGACTATACGCGTACATTAAGGAAACAAAATGAAGTTGGAGGTGGTAATGTGTATATACATACCTTTGCATGATCCAAGGCCACACCATCAGCGCTGGTGGGATCGCCTAAAGATAAAAAATAAACATTATTTTTAAATTATTTCATATTTTCCTACCAAGAAGGGCAGCAAATGCTTTGATAAAGATGAAAACGTCATGATAAACAGGTTTTTCTAAAGAAATACAGAGAAGAGCATCTCAAAACAAAACTCGTCACAACTTTTCACCTGTTTTAGGCAAATCAAAGGTCTGATCGAAGGACAATATCATACCTCACACACACTCACACACACACACACACACACACCCACACTCACACACACACAGACACACAGTCACTCACACACACACTCACTCACTCACACACACACATACACACACACACACACACACACTCTCACTCACACACACACACACTCTCACTCACACACACACACACACTCACTCTCACACACACACACACTCACTCTCACACTCACACACTCTCACACACACACACACTCTCACTCACACACTCTCACTCACTCTCACACACTCACTCTCACACACTCACTCACACTCACACACACACACTCACACACACACACACACACTCACTCTCACACACACACACACTCTCACTCACACACACTCACTCACTCACACTCACACACTCACTCACACTCACACACACACAGACACACACACACACACACACGCACACACTCACTCACACGCACACTCTCACACACACACACACACTCACTCTCACACACACACTCTCACACACACACTCTCACACACACACACACACACACACACACACACACACTCTCACACTCTCACACACACACACACTCACACACTCACACACTCACACTCTCACAATCTCACACACACACTCTCACACACACACACACACACACACACACACACACACTCACACACACACACACACACTCACACACTCACACTCTCACACTCTCACACTCTCACAATCTCACAATCTCACACACACACACACACACACACACTAAACTCTGAAATAGGACAAAGTAGATTGTTGAAGGCACACAAACAGGACACCTGACACGTCATCCTTTAATAACTTCCTGAGCTTGGTCTGACAGTTCTTTTAAAAATCAAAAAATAGGTCACAGGTCTGTTCTTACAGGGTCACGGACAGCAGGGAGAAAATAACATTAAATGCAAGTAATAAAATGGATCTAATAATCTAGAATCATGCAGAGACGGGATAGCAAAATAAATCGGCTCATCGCTTAGTTGTTCCCCATCAAACACAACATTTCACCAGCTCTCACCGTAGGTAAATCCTGAGATGTTGCACTTCTTGAAGGCCATGATATTCTGCGTGAGCGTGCCGGTTTTATCAGAGAAGATGTACTCGATCTGACCCAGCTGCTCGTTCAGTGTGGTGGTTCTGGCTTTAGCTGGTGTGTCCTTTTCAGCGTAGTACATCTGCAGATCCCAGTTAATGAACTTACTCTGACCCAACCGGATCACCTCCACACTGACGAACAGAGAGACACACTTAAGACCAAAACTATATGCATAACACATAGGGTGAATAAAGAGTGGTTGATTGACAAGTTAGCTGATAGGTTGTTGTTCTAGAAGCTGCTCAGTGATTGGTAGAATTATAAGAGCATTGCATTGGTATCATACCTCACATAAAGAGAGATGGGCACCATGGTGTTGAGGATGATGATGTAGCCCCAGAAACTGAGGAACCCTCTGTAAGATGAAGTGTAGTCCAGACCATCGTAAAGATACCAGGCCTTACTGCCGATGCTCTCGTACCAGTATGTGTGTCCGATGGACAGACCAGCACAGATCAAAATCAGCATGACAAAGATCTACAGACAGAAATGGAAGGAAGGTTGAATACCCCAGACAAAGATGATGTAGTTAATGGTAATTAAAGGGATGGTTCACCCTCAGAACGTCTCTCTCTTTGCC
>JAVLUX010000200.1:227500-250000 GCA_032164185.1 Moxostoma hubbsi | reverse complement strand
CTTAGAAGCCACCGTCATATTTACCATTAAACCTCGCCATCTGTTCCTCGTCTTGAAGGCGTTCGTCTGTCACTTTCAGACCCATCTTGAACTTCAGATTCGTCTCTCTGGACAAAACAAAACAAACAAACAAACAAACAATTATAAGCCATATTGATAAACGCTATGAAATCATACCACGCCAAAACCAACACATGAACACTGAGTCTATACGTCACGGATCATTTTCACAAGTCCACCGACAAAACCAGGCGCTATTGTAATATCACAGACAATATGAATAAAGAGTGTTTGAATGAACTGTGTGTGCGTGTGTGTGTGCGTGCGTGCATGTGCGTGTGAACTTCAATATGAATCTCAACTCCAGCACTTAAATGACTGTTCAAACAACCATTGGACTGTCATTACAAAATCTCCATACTGCAAGTCATTACTTGAAATCAAACAAAAACAAATGTATGCATTTACATTTATGTCCAAGTGTGTACTTTGAGGTTATTATTATGAGCCATTATGCAAGATTGTATTGTCGTATGTATGTTTAATTTAAGGTAGGTGAAGTGTGTCTTACCCATCAAGCTCTGCCGTCTCTACATAACACAGACTGTTGGGGTTTGAACTGGACAACGACAGAATATCTGCCTATATGACGTCAAAACAAATGGCAAACTTAAACAAATGAAAGGAATGAATGAAGGGGGTAATGTGACAGAAATGAAAAGTGATATGGGGAGAAATGGAGGATAAACTAGACATGATGACACATAACCCATTCACAAAAACATGATGAATATGTCAGATATATTATACTGCCTTAGGTAAATTATTATTACAAACTTCTATTTAATATTAATTTATTTTGTATTATAATAGAAACTATATCAAATTTGCTATAAATTAATACTTTAATAAATAAAAAAAAACTGTTAAAAATATTATAATAATATAATAATAATAATATTACATTATATAAATACAAATTATAAAAATGATTTAATTAAAATATTTAATTAATATGTTATTTATTTATTTGTAATTAAATCATACATTTTAAGATTTATGTTTTATGTATTTAAATTTAAAAAAAAATCTACTTTAGAATTTAGAATTCATAAAATAATTTGTAAATGACAAAAAAAAACAAAGTCACAAAAACATGTGAATATGTCAATAATATTTTACTGCTTTTGACATAGATTACTGTCTTCTAGGTAAATTATGACGACTCCCTTCTGTTTAATATGAATTTAATATTTAATTGAATGTATTTTATATTATAATATAAACAATCTCATTTTTTTTATATATTAATACTTTAATAAATTAAAAATAAACTATTCAGAATGATGTATAAATTATTATTATTATTATTATTATTATTATTATTATTATCATCAAATAATATAATAATTATATTAAATTATATAAATATTTGTTTCTATTTTAATGTAATAAAAATATTAAATTAATATGATTTTATTAAGTTTTTTATTTATTTGTAATTAAATCATACATTTTAAGATTTGTACTTTATTTAAATTTAAAAAAACTCTACTTTATGATTTAGAATTCATGAAATAATTAATAAATGACAACCTAGTGACAAAAACATGATGAATATGTCAGATATATTATACTGCCTTAGGTAAATTATTATTACAACCTTCTATTTAATGTTAATTTATTTTGTATTATAATAGAAACTATATCAAATTTGCTATAAATTAATACTTTTAATAAATAAATAAAAAAACTGTTCAAAATAATGTATAAATTATAATTATTATAATAATAATAACATTAAATTACATAAATACAAATTATAAAAATGATTTAATGAAAATATTAAATTAATATGTTTTTTATTTATTTGTAATTAAATCATACATTTTAAGATTTATGTTTTATGTATTTAAATGTAAACAAATCTACTTTAGAATTTAGAATTCATAAAATAATTAATAAATGACAACCAAGTCACAAAAACATGTGAATAGGTCAACAATATTTTACTGCTTTTGACATAAATTACTGTCTTCTAGGTAAATTATAATGACTCCCTTATGTTTAATATTAACTGAATATTTAATTTAATGTATTTTATATTATAATATAAACAATATAAAATGTGTTATATATTAATACTTTAATAAATTAAAAATAAACTATTCAGAATGATGTATAAATTATTATTATTATATAAATATTTTTTTCTATTTTAAATGTAATAAAAATATTTAATTAATATGACCATTTTTTATTTATTTGTAATTAAATCATACATTTTAAGATTTTTATTTTATTTATTTAAATTTAGAATTCATGAAATAATTAATAAATGACAACCTAGTGCCAAAAACATGATGAATATGTCAGATATATTATACTGCCTTTGGCATGAACAGTCTTATAGGTAAATTATTAATTCTCCCTTCAATTTACTATTAATTTATTTTATTTTATATTATAATATTAACTATATAAAATGTGTTATAAATCAATACTTTAATAAATTTAAAATGAACTATTAAAACTAATTTATGAATTATCAACAAATATAATAATTATATTAAATTATAGTAAATAAAAATAATTTTATAAAAATATTAAATTAATATGTTTTTTATTATTTAAGTTTTTTTTTAATTAAAATATACATTTTAAGATTAATATTTTATGTATTTAAATTAAAAAAATATATATTTATAGAATTTTATTATTATTTAAGTTTTTTTATTTAATTTTATTAAAACATACATTTTAAGATTAATATTTTATGTATTTAAATTTTAAACAATTATTTATTTATAGAATTTATAAAAGCTCTACAACAGATGAGACAAAGTCGACTAAATGACCACAACAAGATATTATTTCGAACGCTTCTATTTCTGTGGCATCTGTCCGGGTAGCCCCACCCACTGCAAACTCTCATTGGTCCAAAATAACTGTGCATTAAACATAAAATCTGTTCTGATTGGCCGTTATTCCACCACATCACGCAACAGTTTCGTGTTCAGTGTCGCTGGTATTTATTTCTCAATGGTTAGGCAGACAAATGTATAAATAACTCACTGGGATAAAATCATTTTTCTTTAGTCGTACAATATCGCCAACTTGCAAGTGCATCCATCTGGTCTCGACAAACCTGATAACAGAATTAATGTTGCATTAAAAGTGCACAAACGTGTATGCCAACTTATCATTGACAATCATAAAAACTGTTCTTCTAAATTGTGATACTTTCTGAGATTTCATATTCCATTTACCTGCCGTTAAGCAGCACGTCACACTTCCTGTTGTTGATTTCTTTGTCCATTCTGTGTCGAGCCTTTCAACGAGAGAGACCGATCATATGACAGAAACTATGACCACTGTCAAGCATTACATGTCAATCCACTGCTTTCTTTTCAATAACTAAACACACACACACACACTCAACTCACCAGGTCGTCCACCAGGTCTTTGATGGCAGTGATGCCAAGCACCAGCACTAATGGCACTAGGGTGGTGTACCAAGGCAGTGTGGTGATTTGAGGAATGATCTGATGTATTAAAAACAAAAGAGAGTGGAGAGAGAAGGAAGTTTAGACTACTGTAATTATAATTCCTTTAAAAGATGGTTACATTTTTCAGTAATCTTTCATTAAATAACACATTCATGGATTTGACTTTCATGTGGCCAAGATAATAAACTTAACCTTGATATTCGCAGGAAAATGTGCTTATGGTGTGGTAAGGGACCATCTGAAAAGTACTCACATTGTGCTAAAACTATGGGGGGTGTGGTAAGGGACCATCTGAAAAGTACTTACATTGTGCTAAAACTATGGCAGGTGTGGTAAGGGACCATCTGAAAAGTACTCACATTGTGCTAAAACTATGAAGGGTGTGGTAAGGGACCATCTGAAAAGTTCTCACATTGTGCTAAAACTATGAAGGGTGTGGTAAGGGACCATCTAAAAAGTACTTACATTGTGCTAAAACTATGAAGGGTGTGGTAAGGGACCATCTGAAAAGTACTCACATTGTGCTAAAACTATGGGGGTGTGGTAAGGGACCATTTGAAAAGTACTCACATTGTGCTAAAACTATGGGGGGTGTGGTAAGGGACCATCTGAAAAGTACTCACATTGTGCTAAAACTATGGGGGTGTGGTAAGGGACCATTTGAAAAGTACTTACATTGTGCTAAAACTATGGGGGGTGTGGTAAGGGATCATCTGAAAAGTACTCACATTGTGCTAAAACTATGGGGGGGGGTGGTAAGGGATCATCTGAAAAGTACTTACATTGTGCTAAAAAGTGCTAAAACTATGGAGGGTGTGGTAAGGGACCATCTGAAAAGTACTCACATTGTGCTAAAAAGGGCTAAAACTATGGAGGGTGTGGTAAGGGACCATCTGAAAAGTACTTACATTGTGCTAAAACTATGGCAGGTGTGGTAAGGGACCATCTGAAAAGTACTCACATTGTGCTAAAACTATGAAGGGTGTGGTAAGGGACCATCTGAAAAGTTCTCACATTGTGCTAAAACTATGAAGGGTGTGGTAAGGGACCATCTAAAAAGTACTTACATTGTGCTAAAACTATGAAGGGTGTGGTAAGGGACCATCTGAAAAGTACTCACATTGTGCTAAAACTATGGGGGTGTGGTAAGGGACCATTTGAAAAGTACTCACATTGTGCTAAAACTATGGGGGGTGTGGTAAGGGACCATCTGAAAAGTACTCACATTGTGCTAAAACTATGGGGGTGTGGTAAGGGACCATTTGAAAAGTACTTACATTGTGCTAAAACTATGGGGGGTGTGGTAAGGGATCATCTGAAAAGTACTCACATTGTGCTAAAACTATGGGGGGTGTGGTAAGGGATCACCTGAAAAGTACTTACATTGTGCTAAAAAAGTGCTAAAATTACGGAGGGTGTGGTAAGGGATCATCTGAAAAGTACTTACATTGTGCTAAAAAGTGCTAAAACTATGGAGGGTGTGGTAAGGAACCATCTGAAAAGTACTCACATTGTGCTAAAAAGGGCTAAAACTATGGAGGGTGTGGTAAGGGACCATCTGAAAAGTACTTACATTGTGCTAAAAAGTGCTAAAATTATGGAGGGTGTGGTAAGGGACCATGTGAAAAGTACTCGCATTGTGCTAAAAAGGGTTAAAACTATGGAGGGTGTGGTAAGGGACCAACTGAAAAGTACTTACATTGTGCTATAACTATGGAGGTGGTAAGGGACCATGTGAAAAGTACTAATATTGTGCTAAAAAGTGCTAAAATTATGGAGGGTGTGGTAAGGGACCGTCTGAAAAGTACTTACATTGTGCTAAAACTATGGAGGGTGTGGAAAGGGACCGTCTGAAAAGTACTTACATTGTGCTAAAAAGTGCTAAAACTATGGAGGGTGTGGTAAGGGACCATCTGAAAAGTACTAGAGTATTGATTCGATACAGGATGCATCATTT
Organism: Moxostoma hubbsi; assembly: GCA_032164185.1. NCBI lineage: Eukaryota > Metazoa > Chordata > Actinopteri > Cypriniformes > Catostomidae > Moxostoma > Moxostoma hubbsi. The sequence goes on along the minus strand of JAVLUX010000200.1, from coordinate 244,534 downwards.
CATCTGTAAATATGTGAAGATCCCGTATTTTACAGGTCAGGTGGCAACCCTAATGGGCACCATTCACTTCCATTATAAGCGCTATACTGTAACTGCAATTTTTGCTATTTCTAAAGAAAACGAGGGACTAGTTCAAATACATTATTGTAGTAATCAATATAATGCCACAAAAGCTGTCGATTGAGCTTAACTTGCATTGCTAATCTAATTGCATTGAACCTTAATTCCTTTAATAAATGTTTCTGGTTTATTATGCATCATTTATCATAAAATATTCAGAATATAATGACATCCGGTGCCTCAGCAACGACTTTCCTTTTCTAGTGACGTAATCAAGGTCATGTGGGTGGGGAAAAATAATATTAACCGATAACAGAACAGCAACTTTTCAAAAAATCTATTTGTCGTTTGTAGAAAATGTGAGAATGACCAGATATAATCTTGAAAGTTTAAGTAAAACTGGGTTAAAAATGATAAACAAAGCTGTAATGTTTACAAATAAATTGCAGTGATGGTGTTAGATTAAAAAAAAAATCTAAATAAAACTAAATGTCTTAAAAATGATTAAAAAAAATTAAATAAATAAACTTCCGACAGACTGACACTTAAAAACTGCTTAAAATGGCTATTTATCATATTTTTGGTGGGACCAGTGAAAATGTTGTCACGACTAGTAAACATCTTGAACTACAGGCTCAACCGGTCCGGCAGAAAATATCCTTACTCTTCAGTCCTGCTAAGGTAAGTCCAATTATTAAGTGATTTTTAAGTGAACAAGTTGACTTTCATAAGATCGTAAGAGCATAACTGTAAAACTGTCATGTCAGAGACATACCTGTAGGATGAGTAGACACAGGAAGTAGAGGTTAGCTGCCCTCTTAAACTGCTCGTACAGGTTGAAGGGCAGGAAGGTGAGGACGTTGTATTTATAAGTCTTGATCGCATTTCCCTTAAAACAAAAAGAAATGTCAAAGGTGAACAAACTGCTATACTAAATATCAACTTCATCCAGCAGTCTGTGTTCATAATTTCTGCAAAGTGTGGCTTAGTGGTTAAAAACTTGGTCTGGTAATTGAAAGATTGAAGGTTCAAACCCTTGAAAAGGGTGAGTCACCAACGTGTATGCCCTAGAACAAGGGTTTTCACCAACGTGTATGCCCTAGAACAAGGGTTTTCACCAACGTGTATGCCCTAGAATAAGGGTTTTCACCAACGTGTATGCCCTAGAACAAGGGATTTCACCAACGTGTATGCCCTAAAACAAGGGATTTCACCGACGTGTATGCCCTAGAACAAGGGTTTTCACCGACGTGTATGCCCTAGAACAAGGGTTTTCACCGACGTGTATGCCCTAGAACAAGGGTTTTCACCGACGTGTATGCCCTAGAACAAGGGTTTTCATCAACGTGTATGCCCTAGTACAAGGGTTTTCACCAACGTGTATGCCCTAGAACAAGGGTTTTCACCAATGTATAAGCCCTTGAAAAGGGTTTTCACCAACGTGTATGCCTTTCGGAAGACTTAAGCCTAATTTATACTATAAAAGAAGCCAAACTTTTTTTCTCTTGGATGAACTACAGTACAACACCATAGGTGAAAGAAGCCGACGTTTACACTACGCACAACAGCGTTTTAAAATACGTTTGTTGATGGTGATGCCACATAAGATGTCTACTCTCTGGTGGATGACACATCCGGTAATCTGTCTCTGTTATAATATTTTTACAATAGGGAATGTCCACCTATTTCAGGCTTCAAAGTAAAACAAAAGTAACTTAGGCACAGAGCTGCTACCTGTTATGCACACAAGCACATAAACAAAAACACTTCAGACATACTTTCACTTAATATAATCTTTTTTATGCTCTCTCTCTCTCTGACTGTTGAGTTATACAGGCTGTTTTTGCTACCATACCTTAAAGATGTCTATATGTAAATGACCTCTGGTATGATGAGATAACCTCTATATATCGACATTGTATTAACAGGTCAGGTTGGTGAATATGCATTCAATATTTAAATGTGGGCGGTAAGTGTTGAGTAGTACCAATAAACGCCTCTTTGAAAATGGAAGATTAGATTTAACAAAACATTCAATAAGTAATCCAAAGGTAATCTGAGTACTGTTTAGTCTTTAAAAGAGTACTGTGAAAGTACATATATTAATGAATGGTTATGATCAGGGCTGGACTGGTAATCTGGCATATCGGACATTTTCCAGATGGGCCGACACACTTTTGGGGCGATCAGGGGCGTAATGGCCATCGGGAGAACTGAGCGGGCCGGTGGGTCGGCTGCGAAATGTGCCGAATGGGCCACGATATGCAAAAATGAGCCGCCGCGTTATACAGAACGGAACACAAAACGGCGCCGCGATATGCAGAAAAGGATAGCGAACACCCCCCAACAACATAACCCCCACCCTCTCAACAGTTGGACCAGTTGCCATGTAAAATCCCGGACCGATTTCTCTTCCCAGTCCAGCCCTGTTTATGATGTCATAATCATGGAGATTTCTGAACGAGTAATTTTTATGTTTTGGTTTCAATAGACTGGAAAGAGAGTTTTGAGTTGTGAATGTTAAAGTATGTCTGCATAATGCAAAGCAAGAAAAATAGTGTTTTTCATGATACAAGTCTTAACATCAGTGGCTTTATTTCTTTTAACTCTTTAGACCCTCCCATTGCATTCATAATCTACATACACCTTTTGCATTCGCAAGTCAATTCTGACCTGGTGGAATTCAAGTTTATAAATCATTCATAACTTGATGGGTTTCATCTAATACTATATTGCAAGTCATTAATAGGTTCTTAATGTTTCAAACATATATAAAGATTTATATTTTTGGCATGTTAACTAACAAATATAAAAGTTATCAATTAATATGCCATTTGTTTTTACTACTACAGCCAAACCAGTGTGACAAGTGAAAGCAATATTTCAGTGAAACTGTATCTAAATATAACATCATATACTATTTATATTAACATCTCATCTGAGAATTACTAGTCATTTGAATGACTCATAACTGCAATACACCTTCAACAGTTATGAAACCAACATATTCTGTTTCAACTAAACATCATCAAAACAACTGCACAGCTCAATAATACTTCTTTACTATGTTTTTAAGCTAAATCTATTTTATTTACTTGCATGAGCTGGTTTTGCATCAGATCGGTGCAGAGTAAAATGTGGACAATTTCCTATTTCAAGCCCTATTTAGTGTGCATGAACTTTTGCTCTCGCAACACCCCTTATAGACAGTAGTAGCTTTGATTTAGTTTATTTGATATGTTTGTTACATCTGTCATGTCTGTTTTGTACAGGAATGTGTGTGTGACTATGTGTAAGTGTATGTGCATGTTTGTAATCAAGATGCAGCAGCAGTGGGAGATAAAAAAGTGTGTGAGAGTGTATGGGAACGAGGCAAAATATAATTGAATTGTACAAAAATATCTACATAATGTCATGTGTGAAGCCACAATTGATGCCTGGGTCAAAACTGACCTGTGAATGCAAAAGATATATATATATGTAAATAAGTTATGGTTATATCCAACCTGGTCTCATAGTGAAAACGTGACTCTAAATACTGTACATGTGTGCAAAACTTTACGTGTCTCCAGGTACATTTCTCTGCAGTTTCTTGATGAAATGAACACTAGAGGCGCTACAACAACCGTGTGTTTTGATCACTTTCACTGAAATCATGACTTCAGTGGCTGATTATGACTTTATATACACTTCTATTTCTCTCCATTACTCAAACCCTGCTATGTTATGATATCAAAACACTTTTACTCTAACACATCTTTTGAAAAATGATACATTTTAACACTTGCATTACAGACCCACCTACATATATACACTTATTCCGATATGATTATGCGGTTGCTAGGGTCGCCACTTTTGAAGTTTTAAAATAAGGGACACTTAATTTAGAGTTAATATGCGTTATTAATAAAAATGGTAAACCTTTTCTTATATGCTGAAATTAAAACTTTCCTGACCCCTGACTTATAATAAAAATCCACCTTTTATATGTTAAAAATATTATCATTTTTATGTTTTCGATTATTTGTCTCCTTTATCTTCTTTATGTAAACATTTTATATGCATGTTTTTTTCTTCCTTCATCTGAATTGTCTTTATGACTCAGAGATTTTATTCATACATTGTTTGATCTTATTGAACATTTATAATAGAAATAAATCCAGTTTTAGCACCATTTGTGGACTTTCTGGACGGTCCTTTACCCACCATAGGCACATTTTCCAACTTACAAGTTAAATTAGCGATCAGGAACGATTTCACCGTGACGCCATCTGACAACTTAAATATGGGACAAATCGTGTCCTGTATTGATTCGATAAGGGACGCATCATTTTATCTTTAAATATGGGACGATCATGTATTTTACAGGACAGGTGGCAACCCTAGCGGTAACTCACCTCATAGAGCGTTGAACTTTGGTATTTAAAAATGATTATCTACTTCTTCCGGGTCAAAAATGACACGAATGCAATAGAAGGATTAAAAAAAAACATCACGTCCAAACCACAATCACAGTTAATTTTAACCAATCATCAATGCTCTTGTTCTTCTAGGTCAAAACTTTCAAAGACGTCTGTGAACAGGAGAAACCTCACCAAACAACCACCAAACATAAAAGTCACTGCATTTCGTCACTAAAAGTAGCCCGTTTAGTCTTTAGAATATCACTCGCAAGTTTTACGGACATCAAAGAACTTGCACACGGATCTCTATTCAACGTGGTGTTTAATGAGTAAATCATATACGAAAATGACCAGAAATAGTCTAATTTTAGGGCCCTGACAAAGACCAAGTCATGTCTGTTTGATACATCAAATCAGATAAGAGCTTGATGAGGGGAATGACTCGTCACTTTTATTACATTTCCTGTAATTGCACAATCTCAGTGTCAAACAAGTCTTTAACTGGAGGCGTCTGAAGTGCACAAAAATAATAGAGGAAACAATATCTCACATACTTGTTTTGAATTAGTAAGAGTGAGTCAGTCGTTTAACCTTAAAACACACTATGATTTAATATAAGTGCTTTTTGGTTTGCTCTTCAGAAATGTAAAGATTTTGTGTTTTCAGACAAACTGCGACATCAAAGAAAATATATATATATATATATATATATATATATATATATATATTACAAATATAAGTACAAATCAGATAAACTGGGTCATGGTGTTGTTTTTGGCTGACTTCTGGGTGATTCATGTTTTGTCAGACTAGAAATTAAACATTTGACAATAACAAAATGAGATACTATCCAGTTTGCCATTAACATTTCAGAGAGATCCTTCACAGATCCCAGAAAACTACAAACGTATCTTGCCTATGAAGAAATGATTTACTGTACAGTTTGTTTTGACCGGGTGATACAAGAGAATAAATATGGTAATTTGTGCAACTAACATCTAATGCAGTTTCACTATCAAAGTGCTGCAGTTCAGTTAAGCATGAAAATATCACCCGCTTGTAACCCGCTACCACAGACAGATCGTTTTTGGTCTATACAGTGGAAAAATTAAATGCGAGACTTGTTTACTTTTAGCCATGCAGCAAGAAATCCTTCATCAGACGCTTTTCTCCAAAACAACTGACAGTGCAATTATAACAGAGACGGTCAAGCTTGAGTAACGTAAGGTTAAGTGTCTTTCTCAAGGGTGCAATGGTGGGATCAAATGGTCAATCTTTCATCACAACCACTATACTCAACCGCCACCCCTGTGTTTGCATGCAGCGTAACTACTGACGAAAGCAACATGCCGTCGCACAGAAACACGGGTGATTCAGGTGTCACTCAAAAGCCATGATGAACGTGTCACTTACAGAGTATTTGCTTTTCTTGATACACAGAAAGACCTTTTTCTGGAACTCTGGTCGTTTGCAGTATTCCCTGTCGTTCGCTCGGACACTCCAACCGGCCTCTGAGGGGGAAAATTCAATTAAACCAAAAACTAAATCAGAATACATGCAATCATCAAAAGGGCAGTTTCATACAGGTCTGATCCCAGATCAGACAGATAGAAGCGTTATCATCATACAAAAAGCAAAAACTGTTCCCAGATCAGACAGTGTGGTACGGTAGGGGACAAGGAGGGAATCTGTTTTCTGAAATATTTTGCGTTCCCTCGCAATACCTTTATCCAACTCTTATGGAAATGAACCGTGGTTTTACTACAGTTACCATGGAAACCACAACATTTACCATATTTTAACCATGACATTTGTGGTAAAAACAAAAGTAATAATACAGGAAAAATGAACTATGGTAAAAAAATTTCATAAAATAGTTTTACTATAGTAATACCATAGATGATTAGTGGTTTTAAAACAAAAGTTCTTGACACACACACACACACACACACACACACACACACACACACTTAAAAAAAACATTTTTGAAACTATACTTGAACCAAAAATGAACAATGGTGTTATATAATATAAAATATAGTAAAACTGTTGCAACCATGTTTTTGTTGTTTTTTTTGAACAATAATTATGATTTTTATTACCAGGGTCAGAAATTAATTTTTCCATTAAGGGGCAATATTTATTTACCCCCTGGATTTGATTTCCAAGGACATTTTATACCTTTTATATGGCATATTTTTAAACCAAATAAACTAGGGATGACCTGTTGCCGTTTTAATGCCGATTTAAACAAAAAACTATATACAGATATTTTGCAAATTACCTTAATTTGCCATCAGATCAGTTTAATTTGGAATTAAAAATTTACAAAGTGTTCCAAAAGCTTTTTCACTGTTCTAACAATAAATACAGTGATTTCCATTGAACATGGATTGGATCTTTTCAACACATGACAGGCATTTTTTAAAGAAATCTACAATGAAAGACAAATAGAAAATTAAAAAGCCGTGTTGTGATTTCAATCTTATTTCAATCAATCGTGCAGCATTAATGGATTTTTTTCTTCATATCAACATTTTCATGCTTAATACAGATATGCCGATGGTTTTAATTTGGTCATTAATTGGCAGATAAATATCGGCAGACGATACATCAGTGCATCCCTTTTATGTCAAATATTTACAGTGAAATGAAACAATCGATTAACATAAATTGTTAGTTTGAATTATTAAAATGTAATAGCTCTTAACCATAAATTATATTAACAGCAACTCATACTATTTTCAATTATATGTATAAATAGGGTTAAATAGAGGAATTTATTATGGAGGCATTTTTTGCCCCAAAATTTTGAATTTTGGGGACTTTTTTTGTCACTTTCAGTGGAATTTTTGCCCTAAGCCTTTATTTTTTGCATTATTTATTTTACCATAGTTTTTGTTTTCCTGTATTTTTACCATAGTTATATAAGGGGTAGAAATCTATTGTAATTGTTATGATTTTTATTATTGTTATTATTGTTTTATAGTATTTTTGGTATGCGAAAACATCGGATGTAGGAGTGGCCAATTTTACGTAAATGGCTATTACTCTTGAAGGAAATCAGATATCTTCACCAAAATTGGCATGCTTATGTAAGATGTCAATCTTTGGTCACCCAGAAAAGTTGGCGCAGTTTTGCCACATGGTGGCGCTATAATACCAAAAAACATGATATTGGAAGTAACTACGCAACAGTTAGTCTGATTGTGTTGAAAATCGGCATGTAGTGTCTTTGTCCAAGGTTCCATGACTGTCTATGAGGACATTGGCGTATCTCAAAAAACATGTCCACCATCGGCCAATGAAGTTTGAGCACCTATTAGACAAGGTTAACAGAGGCCGATCGGCACAAAACTTGGTGGGTTTGTTTGAATCCTGGCCCTAGAGGTCTGTGAGAAATTGGGAAGAAATCGGACACCGAGTTGCACTAACGAGTTTTACGCCTCAGTAATCACGCTGACTTTCACACATAGACACAATATGCATATCATGTGTTAGATCTCCTCATTCTGAACAATTTTGCCTCAAGAAGTACTGCTGTCAATCAAATCGATTATTAAATATTCACGATTATGTAAAAAACCTACTTTTGCGAACTAGTCCTAGGTTTTTAGCTCAAACTCAATAAAATTAATGCAGTACAATTCTCTGGACTCTCTAGGTCAATAGCTATCAACAAAATGTGGAACTTTACCCTTTGGATACCTATAGAGAGTGGTGGTGGCATAGTGGGCTAAAGCACATAACATGTAATCAGAAGGTTGCTGGTTTGATCCCCACAGCCACCACCATTGTGTCCTTGAGTAAGACACTTAACTCCAGGTTGCTCCGGGGGGGATTGTCCCTGTAATAAGGGCACTGTAAGTCGCTTTGGATAAAAGTGTCTGTCAAATGCGTAAATGTAAATGTAAATAACAGGGTCATTTATAATATGGGCGTGGCAAAATATACTCAAAAGCCTATAAATCCTAAATGAAAAGTCAAAACTTCACGAAAGTAGGCGTGCACATGCAACATATATAATTCTAAAGCAGCATACTTGTATGGAGATTGGACAATAAGTGGCGCTATAACGGTTAAAAAGCTTTATAAAACATATTTCCATAGTAAATTGCCTGTATTGGCTGTAAATTGTCTTTTCCATCTATGATCTAAGTGGTTACATGCTTGGTACATTAAACATAATACCTTTTTATGCATTTGCTTAAAGGCCTTAAACCGCTTGAACCCTGTTAATTGCAGCTTGCAGCAATATTTGTATTTTTTTTACTACCATTTAATTTTTTTTAATGGTTTTTATAGTTTAATTGTAGTAAAGCCATGGTTCATTTGCATAAGGTGTGAAGGGAATGCAAATTTTTTTTTGAGGGAATGCCAAAATTCCTTTCCTTGTCCTCTATGGGGCTCTTTATTAAACTGATCCCAGAACAGACATTGTGATAAACTGATGGGTTATTGTTATGTGACGAGGAGGAGGGCGATTAGGCTTTATCCCTCTCTTTGGCCCGATTGGGGACCAGCCATGCCCACTCACGGCCCGGCCCTGCTCTCCTCCTTGTCACACATTATTACAGAGCTAAAACTGATCCTAGATCAGACAGAGAGAAGAGTTGGAATCCTTAGTGTAAACTGATCCCAGATCACCTTCCAAACCTGATTGTACTCTGATCTGGGAACAGATTTGTACATTTTTTATATAAAATAAAAAGACAAGCATAAAAGCAACAGAATCTCACGAGTCGAGTGTTGAAACTCACCTCCAGTAGCTGTGGGTCTGATTTCTTCTACTCCTGGTTCTGGTGTCTGATCTTCTCTTGTTTCCAGCTCATCCTCTATTTCTTCGTCAGTTTCATCATCACTGTAGGGCACAACCTCATCGTCCGGCTGGTCCAGGGAGTCCTGGGAATCTGCTCGATGCCGAGTGCTCATCCTGACCACTACACACTGCACAGAGAGAGAGAAGTGACAAACAGACAGTTTAAAAATGTGTATAGTTTGATGTATGAAGCGTGTCAATTCTGTACCACTAGTGTCTCTATACATTAAGCTGGGAAATGAGGTATAAAAACCCCCCACTATTAAACAAGCAAATGCCCAGAAACCGCACAGAGATCCTAAAACCAACATATTTGCGTGCCGCACCCGAGTTTGTTAATAGGTTGCAACCTTTTGCAAACATAATGCATACAAGATCACAAACACACATTTTTCACTACGTACTGCCTAAACAAATCCTTAATACTGGTGAGTATACCTGGTATCACTAATAACACATGGCATCTTGATTTATAACATAGTACAGAATGATTACCCTATTCATGTACTATAATATTTACATGCGTTTATTAAATATATGGCGCGGTTACTCGCCTCAATCCGGGTGATGGATGACAAGTCTCATCTGATCACGTGACTCGTTGTGCGTGACACTGCGGAGACTCACAGCATGTGGAGACTCATGCTACTCTCCACGATCCACACACAACTCACCACACGCCCCATTGAGAGAACCACTAATCACCACCACGAAGAGGTTACCCCATGCGACTCTACCCTCCCTAGCAACCGGGACAATTTGGTTGCTAAGGAGACCTGGCAAGAGTCACTCAGCACGCCCTGGATTCAAACACGCAAATCCAGGGGTGTTACAAACATCATTAATTTTTTAGTAATTTCTAAATGTTACTCCGTTTGACCTGAACAAAATGTGCCTTTTCAAAAAAATATAAAAATATCAGATTTAAAATAAATGAGTCAACCTCCCACCAGGGGGCGATGCTAGGGTCAGTGGACATTCGTGGCTTAGCCAAGACCTCTGTGGATATGGGGCCATACTTTGACACATGACAGAAATATCAGAATATAAAACACTTTCTAATAAAACTGTGAATACATCTATGTGTCAGACTAAAAAAGTCTCACTACTTTTGTCTCGGCCTAAGATACGCTCGAACATCAGAAATTGCTTAACACCTATACTTTAAAACACGTTTTTATAAAAAAAAAAACTCTATTTTGTCCCTTTCGGCTTGCCATAGTTTTAACACACATTGTGTACGGCTGTTTACTGTTTTAATTGATTCATCAATTGCTTAAGCAAATTTACTGGAAGGCAGGTTGTAAATAGGCTAAATAGGTACAAAAGATGAAACGTAATAGCTAGATATGCTAACGTTTGCTAGGTTTATTTCATCGTGACTTTAGCTAAAAATACAAATGTCCTGGCTCGTGACTTTAAAGTTAGCAAATATCTTGAGTGCACCTGTATACATTACTCCTTGTTTACAGGGTTATATATATAAATATTTGATACTTACTGCATCTGGATGGACCAACTCAACATAGTTTCACATCAACTTGATACCCAAGCACTGGTACTTCTGATGTCACTAAAAAAAGATGATCAAAACGTTCGGGGCTTTGCGGAAAACATTTGTGGCTTAAGCCCCGGTAGCCCAGCCCTGGAGCCGCCCATGCCTCCCACTAACACTTTGGGAAACGTTCAATATTACATGAATTTGGTGCTTTTTTTAGTCCATTTCTATCTTTATACTGCGGAAGTCTTTATTTGGAAAATGTTAATAAAACAATATTGTTGCATATTGTTTTCTTTTCTTTTTTAAAAGGAATTCAAAGCATTTTGCCAAGAAAAGAAGTATATAAAGATTCAAATTTAAGCACTTTCAAAATCTGCTATTATGACAAATCGTGCGATAAATCGCGATTCAATATTTTAATAGACTGACAGCACTATTTTAAACACAAATTAAACAACTTTTAACGCCTACTTATCTGTGAATTTGGAAAGTGATTTATTTACATATAAAAGTTACATTGAATTAATACATTTATAATTGATTTTCGGGGATTTTTCTCCATATGATGAGTGTTTTGATTTCTTTGAAACTACTGAATGCAAGCGTTCATCATGAAAATGAAATTACAAAACAAAATCAGAAAATGGTAAATGGTCTGCACTTATATAGCACCTTTTTAACCTTAACGGTATTCAAAGCGCTTTACACCGTGTCCCATTCACCCATCAAAGGCCGCAGAGCTGCATGCAAGGTGCTAGCCTGCCATTAGGAGCAACTTGGGGTTCAGTGTCTTGCCCAAGGACACTTCGGCATGTGTAGTCGCGTGGGCCGAGAATCGAACCACCAACCCTGCGATTAGCAGCCGACCCGCTCTACCACCTGAGCCACAGCCGCCAAGTTCAACCTTTGACCCACAGATACATTACAGGACAAGATCGGCTGCTGTAAGCAATTTCAGCCATTCTACTTCCACGAGACTGAAACATTGAATTAGCCACGCCCACACTTTCCAAAACTGCTTGAGACCGACATCATGCAGAAGCGGTTGTTAAAAACAACAGCGGCAAAATAGCGCCCTCAAGTGACAACTTTTATGAACAACATGCCATAAAAATGGCATTAAGCCTCAATAATTTGCTGAAACTACAATACTGTGAGAACGCACAAAATGATTGACAGGCAGAAAGTGTCACATTTTTTTTGCAGTTTACAGAGTCTAGAGCCGTCACAGAGACAGGTGAGATATCTTAAGACACTAATTTCAGTAATATCTTTCAGGGAGTTTGACCATTTTTTGCATACCTTTCCATGAAATAAAATCGCACCTTTCAGCACCTTTCAGCTAAATTATAAAAACAAGCACATCCTGACCTGTGACAGCGTAGCTGTTTGCAACAAAACCAACTAAATCACATAAAACATAGATGGAAAGGTGAAAAGATAAGTTAATAATGTTCACCGATTGTACGCAATAGGAGCAGAAATGTGCACAAGTATATCAAATAAAATACTAAAGAAATAAAAAGGCATAAATATGTGGGAAGGTCTATTTTTAATTCACATTGGCTCTTTTATTCCCTGTATTTCATCTGTATCCAATCATATAATGATCCCTCTCTGGTCTTTTGTAAGCATGAGGCGTTACAGCTCTTGTTGACCAGTCAAGCGTTTCTAAAGTGTCTTCAGTGGTGGCATGCCACACATCATGATTGAGAAGAAACGAATCTGGAAAAGTTCCTCTGTAATACTTTAAATGTTTATGAACTGTCCTCTTTTACATGAACGAGTGATGCCGGAGGTCTTTATGTTTTTTGAGAACACCTTGACCCATTTACCGGCAATAAAACATCATCCTTTCATCATAAAACACCTTTGCTTCATTGAGTATTAAATGAAAACTAACAGGAAGTGTCAAGAAACTGATCTGCACTGTACATTGAGCTGAACAACCCCAAAATATGAGATAATGTTACACTAATTAAACTCAAGTGTGCGAATCAACCGTATTCCAGAAAACTCTCCCGGTCTTCCATTGGTTGTACAAACAGATAGTCCCACCCCAATTTTTGACAGCGCCACAGAGCCGTAATGTTACATTCAACCTACGAGTAACATACAGCTGCGATACGAGAAATAAATGAGCAAGTATAGCAACAGTAATAGTGATGAATATCTGTCTGCAACAAATAAAACTGAAATAAAACACGGCACCAGGATGTCACCGCAAAGAGCCTAACAGAGCACACACCCAGAGAGAGAGAAAGAAACAAAGCATGCAAAACACACCCCTGTTTACCCAAGAGTTGATTCAATCATGCAGAAATAAATCGCATATTTACATTGTAAATAGTATTTGTTCAGTTTAGTATTTGAAAGCCAAAGAGCCGTTTATTTCAAATCCACTGTTTAAGAAAAAGTGTCATTTTTCAGGAAGTTAAAATGGCATAATGGTCCGAATTATGACCATTCATTTTGATGTTGGGCGGAAATATGACCTGGACACGTTCTATAAGGTGTATGGCCTCATGCTACAGATGACGTGTTTAACCTTTCAGACTAATCACGTATAATCTCCTTCACTCAAAAGATGAAGTATGCATACTGTACTACATACCTTGCAGACTGATATTACCTGATGAACACGTTAGTTAAGATATCCTCCATTTACAAACAGCCTTCGGAAAAATGCTTGACTATTTATACCATCATGGTGCAAGAAAAGGTGCTTTTGTCCAATAACAACAGCTGAAGTAAATGAGTTAAGTGTCGTTAAATAGCTAGTGTGCATAACACACATATTTCAAGTGACACTGGAATGCTTTAATAAAAGGCCTTTGGTTTCAAACACATTTTAAAGCTGGAAAACATCTATTAGTTGTGACTGTGAGGAGGTGTGTTGGGAATTGCAGAGTGTTTTGTGCGACACTGACTATGCATGCATCACTGAAGAAATATGCCATTTAGTTTCTGAAAGTCGCATATTATGCATATCATTACATTCTGTGTTGGAAAAACATTGCAAGACTAAATATTAGGCCGTTTTATTCCCCCCCAAAATGCTACGTTTTTCTAAGGCTAATTTCATAACTATTTTATTTCTTAAATATACGCATAAAAAATATTTTCACACTTATTACTGAATAATTCGTCAAAATGACAACTCGATTGCACAATGAAAACCTCTTTGTTTTCTTCGCTCGTATTTCATATCATGCAAGTTCTTTACATTATACAGTTGTCAAATTAACTTAATAAACGTGAGGCAAACTTGTCCAATATGGTGGAAATGACACCAACAACTGTGGGACAGTCGTCATTTACGGGACGAAACAAAAAGAACAAATTGTTTGTTTATTTCACTTGTAGTTTAGATTTAAACATGTAATAATTCATATTTAATATTTGGATTTTTAAGTTTAGTCTCGATGTAAAAAGTTACCCAGATATACATCCATATTCAAAGATATTCTCGTTCAAACTGAACTGAAACCTTTTAACCTGCCTATGGAAGTATATCAATGAAAACAGCTCACTAAATTACACTAATTACAATAATGTAATCATTGCATTAACTGTACTTCCATATTTAGGGAATGCAATTGCATATAGTTGTATATTTAAGCTGTGAATATTTCACTACAAAAATTCACACAAAATTTCATCATTAAAAATGCAATAATATTCACCTTTCAAAGTTCAGTTGCAAAATATAGCGTTTTTATTTGATTGCGTCTTTGGTGTTCGACAGGAACTATTTGGTACGTTATATTTTGCTTTGCAAATTCGCCTCTAAAATGTCAGTGGTTCAGATTTGGTTGGTAATTCAACCTTGTAAATCCTGGAAAAAAAACAGGACAAACAGTTGCTCTCGAAGCTGAATATTATTGAATTTTTAATAATGACATTTTGTGCAAAATGTTTTCAATTGAAACATTCACAGCTTAAATGCAACTACATAAACTTGCATCCCCCAAATACGCAAGCACTGTTAATGCAACGCGTTTATTTTTCAATTAGTGCAATTCAGCATGTTTTTTGTCATTAATAAACATCCACACAAGGCCTTCATCTTTTATTTTTTGATACTTTTTAAATACCTTTTATGTATAGATGTTACTGTTTAAGCCTTGTTTCAGACTTTCAATATCAAAGAATATAAATCCATTTAAATATATATTATTCGGGGGCCTGGGTTGCTCAGCGAGTATTGGCACTTGCTGTGGAGTCACGAGTTTGAATCCAGGGCGTGCTGAGTGACTCCAGCCAGGTCTCCTAAGCAACCAAATTGGCCTGGTTGCTAGGGAGGGTAAAGACACATGGGGTAACCAAATTGGTCCAGTTGCTAGAGAGGGTAGACACACATGGGGTAACCAAATTGGCCCGGTTGCTAGGGAGGGTACAGTCACATGGGGTAACCAAATTGGTCCGGTTGCTAGGGAGGGTAGAGACACATGGGGTAACCAAATTGGTCCGGTTGCTAGGGAGGGTAGAGACACATGGGGTAACCAAATTGGCCCGGTTGCTAGGGAGGGTACAGTCACATGGGGTAACCAAATTGGTCCGGTTGCTAGGGAGGGTAGAGACACATGGGGTAACCAAATTGGTCCGGTTGCTAGGGAGGGTAGAGACACATGGGGTAACCAAATTAGCCGGTTGCTAGGGAGGGTAGAGACACATGGGGTAACCAAATTGGTCCGGTTGCTAGGGAGGGTAGAGACACATGGGGTAACCAAATTGGTCCGGTTGCTAGGGAGGGTAGAGACACATGGGGTAACCAAATTAGCCGGTTGCTAGGGAGGGTAGAGACACATGGGGTTACCAAATTGGTCCGGTTGCTAGGGAGGGTAGAGACACATGGGGTAACCAAATTGGTCCGGTTGCTAGGGAGGGTAGAGACACATGGGGTAACCAAATTGGTCCGGTTGCTAGGGAGGGTAGAGACACATGGGGTAACCTCCTCGTGGTCACTATAATGTGGTTCTCGCTCTCGGTGATGAGATGCGCGGATTGACGGTCTTGGACGTGGAGGCAACTGAGATTCATCCTCCGCCACCCGGATTGAGGCGAGTCACTACACCAACATGAGGACTCGGAGCGCGTTGGGAATCGGGCGTTCCAAATTGGGGATTAAAAAAAAAGGTTTTTTATATATATTATTACATGTTTAAAACTCTGATCATGTAAACAAAGAGTGAAATCAACATAAACCATTTCAATATTTATTGTGTGCAAATGATTCATAGCAATTTCTCAACAACTGAAAAATTATGTCCCAAAATTGTGGCGTCATTTTCACCAGACCAAACAATATTGCCCCTAATGAAGCAGTTTTCAAAAGTTGTTGTACTTGTTATCCAAGTGGACAAAAGTGTCAATGAATAGGATGCTTGAGATATTTAAAAATCAAGGTAAATATCACTTATGAGCAGAAAATTTGTATTGGGTGCCGTTTCCAATTAAGCTGTAATTTTGCCGTAACTCAAAAAAAGTGTGAAAATAGTATTTAATTGTGAGTGTTTAGGCTACATAAACATGCTAGCACTGAAATTAGCCTAAACAAGACAAATGAGAGCGTCATTTTTACCACATAATTCTATTAAACACAAAACAGAATTTGAGATGTGCTGAAAATGATACTGAAATAGGAAATTATTATTACCACAATGGCTAAAATGATGCATTTAAATGCACGTTTGGACATTGATAGAAGAGGGGAGAGTATTTTAACACCAAAAAGTGCCCCAGTTTGAACAAACACCAATAAACATCAACCCCTGTGACATAAAAGCGCTTTAACCTGAAGAAACGCCCGTCTGCAAACGGAACAACAAAGTGATAGTAATTTTCTTATCTCACTCCATAAGTCTTCCTTCTTCCTTCAATGACATTTGCCAACAATCCGGCTCAACAAACATGAATGGACGTGCATTCCCTCCTGTGTTTGTGTGTGTGTGTGTGTGTGTGTACTGTGTACGTCACACACTTTATATTCCATGCCGCCAAGAACAAAGATTCCCATTAAAGAGACCAAACTGCCGCCCACGTCCAAAAGACGATCTGTAGGTCAGCGGTTACCTGGAGGCGTGACCAGGCGATTTACAGGTCTGCTAGTGTTGGGAAACGGGTTTGGGAGTCTCGCCCAGGGCCGTGCTATGGTAACCCCCCCTGACATGGGGGATGGGCTAGAGAAAGAATAAATGGAAGGAGAAAACACAGGGATTCCTTTGAGAGCAGGTTCACCTGCTGTTGTG
>JAVLUX010000200.1:137500-222500 GCA_032164185.1 Moxostoma hubbsi | reverse complement strand
ACACACACAACACTTGTGGGTCTGTGGGCTTTATGCAAATGAGGCTTCATATCATGTTCTCCACATGGCTGTAAAACCTTAAACACGTCCTTTTTCTTCACCTAACATATCAAGAATCTTACAAAAGCGTGCTTTGGTGTACAGTAATGGTATCAGAAGGTAGTATAGACTCATTCACCCATTCACACACACATTTATACACCAATGACGGCAGAGCTGCCATGCACGGTCCATGCTAGCCTGCCATTGGGAGCAACTTGGGGTTCAGTGTCTTGCCCAAGGACACTTCGGCATGTGGGACGGGAATCAAACCGCCATCCCTGTGATTAGTGGACAACCCGCTCTACCACCTGAGCCACAGCCGCCCACAATGATACAGTATAATTACCGTATTCATATACCATGGTTGTTACAAAGGTGTTCCTTTGTATTTCAAAGCATACCATGGTAGTCCCATCCTAGCCGTGTCCAAATAATTAGAGGTATTAAAATAGTAACACGTCCAAATGCTAATACCATTTAGCAGCACTTTCAAAGCAGCGATGGACTAATATGTAGGGCAGGATGATATAAACTGGGTGATATACACATTGCCACCTTTGCCAGTTAATTCATTAAAAACGATCGCCGTCAGACGGCGACGGGCCAGTCGAAAGAAGAGGCGGGTTTCTGTTCAAAACGCACATTGCAATCATATTTAACTCGTTAAAATGACTTTACACTAATCAGTTAACATGAACTGACAGTGAACAACTTTACAGCATTTAATAACATTGGTTAGTGTTCATTTCTACATACAAAAATGCATTTTTATTTAATATTTTATTTTATTTAACGCTTAAAAGCAACACTTCTAGACTCTGTTAAGGGTGAACTTCTCACGAAGGCCGACAGATGCACATGTTTAACTGCACAACATGTGTTTGACCCGCAATGTCTGCAACAGCACTCTGGGTAACCGTAGCCTCCATTAGAAAGACTAGAGCCGAGCAGAAACTGGAGATGGGTGGAGGGTCTTTCATGTATTAACAATGCTGTTTGTGTGTGAGCCACAACAGACTAAACTACCGCACTGGATGCAATGATGCACATTTAACCTACTAATCAGCTACATGGCATTTTCAACGGGCAATCAGTCTTGATGGTGTCATTAACTGTAGTCCTGCACTGGTCTAAAACGTAGAATGCCAAAGTAACAGATTTGCATACCTAAAAAAAAATTTACACATTTTTTTAAAAATATATCTTTTTTTTTTATGTATTATATATTTTTGTAATATATATATATATATATATATATATATATATATATATATATATATATATATTTTATATAAGATGTGTTGAGTGCAGAACAGTTTCAGACCAAAATAGATTATTGATGTACTCAATATCTGTGCTCATTATCAGCCAATATTTGGGTCAATGATGTGATGCGCATTTTTGGTTCAGATCAATAAGGTTGTTCAAACATACTTTAAAAATAGTACATCTCTACTATGATGAATATGTTTTCAATTACTGAGTATAAAGTTATTTTTATATTTTTTCTGTGGCAAAAACATGTCCGAGTGGTGCAACCGTCTGGAGACGGTTGAAAAACATAAATAAAAGTCTAATTAAAAACTGAAATAATTGAAAAAAGAAACAAGTAGTTTGGAATAATCTTGTATTATTATTTTTTTAGAAAAACAAGCAGTGAATTTTGTTTTTAAAATATTATTAATATTTAAAAAGCATGATATTTGTAAAAAATATATAATAATATATACATAAATAATAATAATAATAATAATAATAATAATAATAATACAAAAAATACCTTGGAAAAATATATTAGATTTTATATTTATTTTATCATTATTAAATTGTGTACACGCACATACTTTTTTTTTTTTTACGACGGTTACACCACTTGACATTTTTTGACATTAAATATTTTATTTTTGTAGAAATACCAAATTTTTTTTATAAAATGTATACAACCAACATGGGCACAAAGATTATATTCCTACAAACTTGACATGTGTGAAGTTTAAAATTAAATATCAGATACATCAACATTTTTATGAAAAGGAACATTTTGTTCAGGTTAAATAGTCCCGAACTGAAAAATAAGAAAACGTCTTGATATTTGTGACTCAAATATTCAGAATATTTATTAAAAAAAAAAAAAAAAAATGTAAAAAAATATGTAGATTTTTTTTATGTATTATATATTTTTTTTAATATATATAAATATTTTATGTATTATATGTTTTTTTTTAATATATATATATATATATATATATATATATATATATATATATTTATATTATGTATTATATATATTTTTTTAAATGTAAAAAATATATAATACATAAAATATATAGTCTTTAAATTTTTAGTCTTTAAATACATGTTTTGTAGAAAATCCTACAGATCTTTTTTACAATTTAAATTGTTTTATTTATGCAACCAACATGGACACAAAGATTACATTTCTACAAACTTGACCCGTGTGTTTAAAACTAGATTTTAAATAAATATTTCTCATTTTTATCACCTCGGACAACCGGATTTGCCAACGACCCCTTAATGTTTTTTAAATAATTGGTATTGGTCTGATAGGATCGATACTGTAAACAGAAGATCATTTCAGGGACTATTTATGTTTTTTTCTCTATGCTAGATTTCTATATTAGTAAAGAATTAAATTATTTACCAGTGAATTATCATGTTTTAATGTCTTATTTCAGTTTGCATGTGATATTTCGTAAATATCCACCATCATACCAGTTATTGCTGTAACATGAAAATAATTATTGTTATAAACCCAAATCATATATGTACTGTATTACAGTATGTGCATCCTTATATAGTCAACATACAGTTGCATTATACAACAGGATAAATAACTGGTGTCAAAAATAAACAAGTTATCCTCCTGATTTACTGTATTAGAACTGAAGTCATGCATTAAATCATCCAGTTATCAGCCCATTATCTGATACACCTCCAAAACAAATTTAGAGAAGCTTCCATGTTCTAATTGTAATTCTAATGTAAAGAGAAAGCACCAGAAACCACACCCATGTATGCAGTCTTCAGGACATGAAATAAACCAGTTCTGTGACCAAAACAGCTCTTTCATCAGAGCGTTTGTTCAATTTAGCCCAACATAAAACACAATAGAGCAACAGCTATCAAGGCAAGACTCGTCCAGACAATATCGAAGGAATTTGTTTTCGTCATAACCCCACCACAACCCCCCCGAACACATTTACACACACCACTCAGACTAGTGAAGGCGTGTCTAGTGTGTTTGTACAGGATTATGCATGATAGTTAAAGTGAAAATGAACTCTGTCTCAGTGCAACAATATCTAATAGATGACATTCATTTACAGCCATTAAATGAACTAAATGGACTGAATTAAAACAACTATCTGTTCCCATGTCTATCTGTCTCCCTGAACACCAATGACTGGACCACTATGGACCCCTCTGTCAAGCTCCTGAAGTTTGCAGACGACACTAATGTCATCGGGCTCATCCAGGATGACGATGAGTCTGTATACAGAAGGGAGGTTGAACGACTGGCTGTCTGGTGTGGTCAAAACAACATGGAGCCGAACATGCTCAAAACACTGGAGATGATAGTGGACTTTAGGAGGAACACCCCAACATTGTCCCCGCGCTTCATTCTGAACAGCACTGTGGCAGCAGTGGAGCCATTCAGGTTCCTGGGCACTACCATCTCACAGGACCTGAAGTGGGACACCCACACTGATTGTGAAAAAGGCCCAACAGAGGTTGTGCTTCCTTCACCCGATGAGGAAGTTCAACCTGCCACAGGTGCTGCTGATACAGCTCTTCTCAGCAGTCACTGAGTCTGTCCTGTGTGCATCTATAACCGTCTGGTTTGCTTCAGCTATGAAATCGGACATCAGAAGACTTCAAAGGACAGTTCGGACATCTGAGAGGATTATAGATGCTCCCCTTCCCATCCTCAAAGAACTGTACACTTCCAAAGTGAGGAAAAGGGCTGGAAAAATCACTCTGGACCCCCACTCACCCTTCCCACTACCTATATGAACTGTTGCCTTCTGGTCTTTAATATATATATATATATATATATATATATATTAAAAAAAGGCAAAAATGGAGGTTACAGTGAGTCACTTACAATGGAAGTCAATGGGGGCCAATTTTTGGAGGGGTTTTAAAGGCCAAATGTGACACTTATAATTTTATAAAAGCACTGACATTCATTCTTCTGTTAAAACTCATGTATTATTTGAGCTGCGAAGTTGTTTTTTAATCATTTTTACAGTCATTTTTGGGTTTATGGCGTTACGTCATCACAGCAAGGAAGTAAAATTGGATATAACTTTACACGGAAAAGGTTAGTTAGTGATTTTATAACTCTGAAATCCTGTTAACACACATATTGTTTACATCTTTTGGCTATAGTGTGTATTTTAACATTTGCCGACTGGCCCCATTGACTTCCATTATAAGCGCATTCGCTGTTACACAGATTTAGCTTTTTTTAAAGATAAGCAGGGACGAGTCGAAATACATGTTTGCAGTAAACAACATTATGCCAAAAATGCTGTCAACTGAGCTTAACTTGTATTAAACCCGAAATACTCCTTTAATGTCTTCACTAATTCGACACCTGTCCATCAAACTTGATGGCAAGACCTGAAACTTGACAGACAGAGTGACTTAAAAACATAAACACCTCTATCATGAACGAAACAGAACTTTTGGGGGAAAACAAGAGAGCTGATTTTGAACCGTCTGTCGGCTCTATAGGGTTACTAGAAGCCACATATATATATTATATACATTAAATGATGACGTACACATTCTTAGGATGTCACTTAACTTCTGTCAAACACCAGTATATTGATTTCTCGGTGACGTTTATAGAGGTTCTGCGATTCAGTTTTGAGCCAATTTAATATTATAGAAATGGAAATATTAACGTTAACCATGGGTGTAGAATACACAGGGATGCGAGAGACGTGCCCCCCCTCACTTTCGATAAAAACACACATTTTCACGGGACATACGTGTTTACACTGTCTTTCATAAGTCATACAGCAAGTGTCTAAATGTGTAAATAGTCGCTGGTCAATCACATAATTCATTAGATTGATATCCCCCTCACTTTTGATATGATTGCTACGCCCCTGATATTACACTGTAGAAATGTCCATTACTTTCCAATGCCAGTATATCACAATTTTGACCATCCATGATACACCTGTCTAACTTTCCATGATCCCACAGCAACTCTAATACAGCAAAAAAGGTTCCCAATAATAAGAGAACCCGAACTGAAGAACCATTGAAGAAATGTTATTTTTTTAAGAGTTTAAGCACATTTTCTAAAGGTAAGCTGGTAGATCTTAAGTAAACACACATGTCAGTACATTACTGTAACGCTCCAAGCATGAATCTGATGGTGTAAAGAGGAGAATCACAACAACACAAGCAGGTAATAGAGGAACTCAAGTAAAGACACATCTAGCACCTCTCAAATACGACTCAAAAACTCTTGACTTACCGTTCTCAAAGTGACTTGTGTGAATCCTTTGTAGGTGTTAATACAGACTTATTGCTCCATGTTCGTGCCGTGCCAGTGTTGAAGGGCTGTTGTGTGTGTGTGTTACGTGTCTAAATCTAACTGGAAAAACTGGTCGGACCAGGAGACTCTTTATTCCTTCAAACCCATTATATACACACACACACACACACACACTAAAACGGACGACGGATTTCTTTCCTTGAACGGGACACACTTCAAGACATCAACTCAGAACAGAGATCACGTGACCTCACAGGTAAGAAAGGTGTGACTCATTTCAGTCAAATGATGAGGGAAGTTCTGTTTTTACAGTAGCTTCCTGGTATCGATATAGAAGGGATATCACAAATATTGGGAATCCATGTGTACGTTAAGTACATTATTTTATTAAAATAATCCTTAATCTTTTGTTTATATTAAAAAATATTGCCTGAAAGGCGATTCATTTGAGCGTTCTCGATCTTTAAAATACACAGAACAAATATTAGCTTTGAAATTATCCCAAAAATATGATTGATATTGATTGTAAGTAGCTTAAATAAAAATGTATGAGTGTCATTTCCAAACATTGGTGTAAAATCGCCCTCTACTGAGAGAAAGGGTGTGTGGCCCGGAAGTTGTCTTTCAACTGATGAGGAGCGAAGACTGTTTAAATAATACAGATTTATTTATTTATTTATTTTTATTATCAGTGTGAATTGAAATCTGACGAACTATTAACGTTTTTTATTATCAGTATTTAGGTGTATATTCTTGTCCGAGCTGCTGCTGAAGCGCTCCAAAAGACGGCGTGTATCACGTGGTATCGGTTGCCTTTCTCAGCGCTGGTCAGGATGGACAAATCGCTATCATTTGTGGTTAGTGGGTGAGGCATTTTGTTTCATTCATTTATTCAGATTGCTGTGGAGGATTTCCATTTGTGTTTTAGGTAGGAATGCTTAGTCTTAACGGATTAAAATGATTGGATATTATAGTAGACTAGTCTCTTCGAAAAGACAAAAATCGTCCTGAGATTTAGATGCATCTGAATGGAAGTTTCGGGTTGGTGAGCCACAGAGCGCCCCTGGGGGGAAACTACTTTGGCTGAGTCTCGATTGGAAGGATGGAGGTCCGGCCGCATACGTCATCGATGATGTCTCTTTCTTACTTTTTATATATTGTCTATGCCTTTTATGTATATGCTCTTACATTTATACAATTGTTAACCTTTTTTGCATTCCCAATAAAAAAAAATCAAATAAAATGTAAATATATTTGTATACAAACATCTACATATACATATATATATATATATATATATATATATATATATATATATATATATATATATATATATATACACACACACACACACATACATACACACGGACACACACACACATATATATCACAATTTCTTTTTCTTACCTTACCCTATCTAGTTTTGTGCACTTTACTGCCCCCACTAGTGTTTTAATTGGATATAACATGACTTTCAGAGATAAACAATCAGGCTGGTGGTTTTTGATAATTGTGTTTTAAAATTAAACATTTTTCTACTGTTTTTCGGAAAAAAGTCCTCACTAATGGACAGATTCAATGTATGTCCCTAAGAGCATATAGGCCTATAAATGTAGGGACAAACCCTTTGCTTTATGCAAGCAGGGATGAGCAAATCTATAGTAATGTGAAGAACTGAATAATATAACATAATAATAAATTAGATGCTGCATTTCTCAGATATTTGGGTCCATAATGTTTGTGGTTTTGTTCTAAAAGTGGTCATTAAATAACTTTAAGCATTTGGTGTTTATATGATAACATGCTGTGGTTCCTGAATGTATTTAGTCCAACATAAATACTGTATAATATTGGGTAAAGCCTCAGATTGCTGTTCTGCAACCATCCTGTAGGGGGCAGAAGTCAATTAAGATTATTGCAGTTTATAGAAAGCATCATATCTACAGTAGATAGTAGAGAGAAGTCAATCATTTAAAAACTAAAGAAATACTAAAAAGCAAAAGATACACATTATTTATTACTTTTATACTTATATATTTTATATGACCTTTAATTGCATATATGTGTTTTGCATTATGTTTGGCCTACTGATGACTAACTCACCTTAATAATACACCTCCTTATCAAAACTATTTGCCACTTATTTATAAAAAAAAATTAAATAAATATCCTTGGTCATTGACATGTCATATATACCCAATATGAAACCAGAAATGTTACGAATTTGTTTTTTCATTTTATTTTTGTGTTAATACAATAAATATACAAAACTCAAACTACTCAACATGCGACTAAGGGAGAGAGACAGGAGTGCATTTGTACAGTACAATGCAAATCAGGACGACGGGCCACCATTGCTTTAGTTATACAAAATATATAAATATCCCACATCTGTTATGTTTGAAATAACATGATGGTTTTTCTTCAATCCATTTCTCATGTATCAGTGTTTTAACTGTTAACTAGCATCACTAATTAAAAAAAGACAGCTTAAAGCCACGATTCATTGCACCACACACAAGAGGTCACGTGTCAGTTTATCTCTCCTCACACATCCCAACAGATTCTTTTGTTTTTTCATCTTTTCGTTTTTTTTAAAGTTTTAAAGTAAGCATTTCAAAACAAACGCAAAACAGAGGAACATTCAGGTGCCATTTGTTGAAATGTATTTATAAAAGGAAGAACGACTCGTAGTAGCTCACACACACACTCACTCTCCAACACACAGACACAAATGAATATACTGTACACACAAAGCATGAAAAATATTAATAAAACATGAACAGGGAATAAATATGTGACACCTCGTGAGATTTTAAGTTAGAAATCTGATGTCCGATTTCAAACAAAGGCTGATGTACTGCAGACTCAATACTGAAAATGGGTGAAGAACACCACATTTTGTTCACTCTCTCATGCACGTGCGTGCACACACGCACACGCGCGAACACACACACGCACTCGCACGGACACACACGTGCGAACACACGCACGCACGCGCACTCACACACACGCGCGCGCACACGCACTCACGCACTCACACACACACACACACACACACACACACACACAGTGTTGCTGAAAGTTTAAAGATAAATTTGCATCTTGATACAATAGCCTATCCCATAATCACAAAACTTGCCTGTCTCTTGTTGAAAGTAACCAAGGCTACAAGGTTCTCTGTGCCACTTAATAAAACGAAGAAAGAATAAAACAGCAAACTTTAAACCGTGAGCAGGCATGTTGAAAAAAAAATAAAAATCAAATCAAGTTTGCCTGTAATGACAAACCAAAGTCAGACGACAATGGACAATTTAATTCGTAACATGGTGGACCTCAGTCAGGTGTGATGGCGTATGTACTTTGATGTGAATGAGGCCAAAAATGATGGATTAAGTTCACTCAATGGGCCTTATTTGTTAAACACGACCAGATCGAATGTGTGTAAACCATTCGTAAAGCGTTCTTGCGTAATTGTCGCCTGCGTAGCTCAGAGAGAAATTACTCTGACTATCACCCCTGGAGTCGCTAGTTCCAATCCAGGGGTGCTGAGTGACTCCAGCGGGTCTCTAAGCAACCAAATTGGGCCGGTTGCTAGGGAGGGTAGAGTCACATGGGGTAACCTCCACGTGGTCACTATAATGTGGTTCTCGCTCTCAGTGGGGCGTGTGGTGAGTTGTGCGTGGATGCCGCGGAGAATAGCATGAAGCCTCTACACGTGCTATATCTCCGTGGTAACGCGCTCAACAAGTCACGTGATAATATGCGTGGATTGACGGTCTCAGATGCGGAGGCAACTGAGATTCTTCCTCAACCACCGGATTGAGGCACTACGTGACCACGAGGTCTTAAAAGCACATTGGGAATTGGGCGTTCCAAATCGGGGAGAAAAGGAGAGAAAAATCAAATAAATAAATAAAATTGTGTAAATTGGTCATGAATCCATTCATGCGTAAATAGTCACATTTATTGGGCCCTATTTGTGTAACGCAAACATACGAATTTGTGTAAATCGGTCATAAACCTGTTCTTGAGTAAATTATGCAAGAACATTTTTAACGAATTATTTGTAAAATTTTTAGCAATTTTTTTTTACAAATAGTTCGTTAAAAATGTTCTCGCGTAATTGTCGCACTGATTGGGCCTCATTCTTGAAACATGAGCAGAACTAATTTGTGCAAATCATTCATAAATACGTTCTTGCGTAAAATTTCGCACTTATTGTGCCTTTTAATTAAAACGCAAACAGATACATTTGTAAATCAGTCATAATTCCTTACAATGTTCAAAAAAACGGTCTTGCGTTATTGTTGCACTGATTGGGCCTTATACGTGCATCGCGACAACAAATTTGTGTAAATGGGTAATTAATCCTTTGAGTAATTGTCACGTTGATAGGGCCTAATTTGTGAAATGTGAACTGAACGAATTTGCGCAAATTGTTTATAAATCCTGTTCTTGCGTTAATTGGGCCTTATTTGTTTAACGCAAATCACGAATTTGCGCAAATCTGTCATAAACCTGTTCTTGAGTAAATTGTCATCTTGATTGGGGCCTTATTTGTGGAACATGACCAGAACAAATTTGTGTAAATCGTTCGTGAATATGTTCTTGCGTAATTGTCGCGTTGATAGGGCATTATTTGTCAAACGCAAACAAAACGAATTTGCGTAAAATGCTCATAAATCCGTTAATTTGTAAACTGTTGCATTCATTAGGCCATATTCATGAAATTCGTTCTTGCGTACATTTTTACATTAATTGGGTCGTATTTGTGTAACACAAACATACATTTTTTTAGTAAATCAGTCATAAATACGTTTTTGCGTACATTTTCGCACTGATTGGGCCTTTTAAGTAAAAAACAAACCGAACATATGTGCAAATCAGTAATAATTCAATTTTGGATTTTTTTTTAAAAATGACAGTAGTCCTTAGTAGTGAAACGCAAACTTAACAAATTTGTACAAGTCATTCATGAATCCGTGTGTTAATTGTCACGTTTTTCAGGCCTTATTAGTAAAATGCGAGCAGAACAAATGTGTAAATCGTTCGTATATCTGTTCACGCGTATATTGTCGTGTTGATTTCAATACTACACTTGATGTAAAATAGTTTGTTTCGATTGTCCGGCAGACAAAATATTGAACACACGTCTTTCCAATTTTTCCAATGGAAAAAAACTTTAGAAAACAGCAGTTTTGAAATTAGATGTGACCTTAAAAGTACGACATATTGATCCCTCACAGCCTCGTATATATTCACATCAAAATAATTCTATTCTACCCTGACTAAAGTCGATTGTGGATCTAACTGGTACTGATCCGGCCCAACACTGTACAGTCTTACGTCAACACACACATGTGCTAGCGATTATACAGATCTGAATGTGCAGGACACACTTGTATCATAAATGCAATGTCATTATTAATACATGTTGCGAGGGGAGCGATGCAAAGATTTACTTTTGCGCTTCTATTTTTAACCCCGTAAAAGTATTTGTGTTCCAGTTTATCCTATAGTACGCAAGACTGGGGGAGATGAGACATGGCCGTTAGCTTAGCAAGCTTCCCATGCATTTGCAGGAACAGATCATGAGTGGTTCACCATTATTTTTAAATATATATTTTTTAAAGAATTAAACCATTTCCATTGCAAAACAATTCTATTTATTTACAGGTAACGAGACCCTCGGAGTTGTATGTAGACAGTTTATGGTCACATTTGATAGGTGTCGTCTTGTACTGATTTGCAGGCTCATTTTGCAGGAAGAACTTGTTAAAAACCTTGATATTTGGGTGAAGAAATGTCAGCGATATACCACACAAAACGTATGTTTTGCATAAGAAATGAAGCCTATTTTTAGGCCACTGAGAGTATTTGTTGCATAACCGTATTTTTATGACAATTCAGCACATTTGTACCCCATTTTTATTACAATATATCATTTTAAATGCAACCACATTTATACATCATGCTAGAATTTGTTTTAGCGCCTTTAAAATATTATGATTTTAAATAAAAATGGCAATCAAACTAAACGTAAAAATAAATGTCCGTAAATATGTTAAGTAAATGTGCTTTACATAACGCAAAAAAACTCTTAATAGTCCTAAAAATGGGCTCCATTTTCATTATGCTATATATAAATATATATATATATATATATATATATTTATTTTTTTAGGTCTCGTATGACCCTGACATTTCTTGCTAATTTTTTTCAGGTGGTGTGTGATAATTCAAGCTTAAGGTATGTGTATGTTTAAGTAAATATCGGTAAGACAAACCTGAGGGCATCATCATTCTTTTTGCTTTGGATCCCATTTAAGGACATTTCATGACATCACTTCCTGTTCGCTTACAGTACAACAGGGATGAATGGACACCCAACAGTGATGTGAACATATAAAGTGACGACTTGACTCTTTAGGTTGTTTTAACACACACACACACACACACACACACACACACACGAGAGCGGACAGGCATATCACACACACATTCAAACAAAAGAACAGGTGGGCACACCTGCTGATTCACAGGAGGGGAGGGGCTTAGGGCGGGGGTCCAGTTAGTCACAGGAGTGCATAAGGGTCAATGAGAGTGGCTGTGGGTTTGAACAGCCAATCAAAGCTCATGAATGACTGTAAGTAAAGTTAGGGAATGAGGAAGGCGAGGTTAGAGTAGCATGGATGGAGGGGGCGTGTTCTGTTTTCTGGACGAGTTAGATCTGTTCTTTGAAGGTTCCTCGGGCAGCGGAAGATGCGGCATTAGCGGCGGCGGTCTGGACAGTTTTATTGGCCATGACGCCGGTGGCAAACTCCTGCTGTGCCTTCTCAAAACTTGCATCGGTGGTTCGGTACATCGCATGGACCTGCAAACAAGCCCACACAAGTTTGATTAAACTTATATTGTAAATAACTTGTAAATAAGAGTAAGTACAGCAACTGATGTATCTGTTAAAACAAAATAGCATGAAAAATAAAGGACCTCCATGGTAATATTAGACTTTAAAACCAGCTAAACATCTTTCATTTCAACATGAATATTATATATTGTGTCAACAGAGTTTTCTGATGCAATTGAAACTTTTTTGTGCTACTGTCTCTTTAAGATGCATTGCTTATGTTGTATCATTCCTCATCTTTGGATTAAAGCATCTGCGAAATGAATAAATGTAAATAAATGAGTTAATCGGAGTAGAAAATTAACACATTATACGTCACATGATCATTTTTCCACTTGAAATTTTCCCCATTTCTCTATTATGTAAAATTGAAGTTAATGCAATTGTTTTTGTATGTATATTTGGAGGTGGGAGATATTTTGTTACATAATATTTTTTTATATATTTTGTAAAAAACAGAAATGTAATTATTTTGAGTAATCTAAAATAATATTAAAGGTGCTGTAAGCGAATTTAGCCTTTCTAGAATTTCCCCAAGATGAGCTGTTGGATTAGCCACACCCCCTTTCCCCAAAACCCCGCACTCCAAAGATATATAATGAGCTTTATTGAGACCAACATCATGCAGAAACGGTTGTTAAAACAACAGCAGCAAAATAGCGCCCTCAAATGGCAACTGTTATGAACAACATGGCATTAAAATGGCATTAAGCCTCAATAATTAGCTGCAACTATAATACCATGAGAACACGCAACATGATTGACAGGCAGAATGCGCCATTGTCCACGGCACGCTCACACATATTTGTTTGCAGATTACAAAGACCGGTGAGATATCTCAGGGCACTTATTACAATAATATCCTACAGGGAGTGGTAACATTTTTGCATTCCTTACAGCACCTTGAATATAATTTGTTCATTTTAAATATGGGTAGGTCTGTTTATATAGTGAAACACATTAAATAATATATATTTGTCTCTGGGGGTGTGTCTGGGGTGAAGCTCATTAACAATTATATGTACAGTGCTGTGAAAAAGTATTTGCCCCACCCTGATTTCTTTGTTTTTGTGTATATCTCTATATACTAAACTCTTTCAAAAATGTAAACAAAATCTAACATAAAACAAAGGCAAACTGAGTAAACACAAAATACAGTTTTTAAATGATAATGTTATTTAATGAAGCAAAAAAGTTCTCCAATACCAACTGGGCCTGGTTTATGCATCTGGTTTATGCAGCAAGACTAGTAAGGAGTAAAGGTGGCACAACAAGCTATTAAGTTTAAGGGGGCAGAAACTTTTTCACATGGGTGATATAGATCTTGGATATCTATTTAGCTAAAAAACTGTATTTTGAGTTTACTCGGGTTGCCTTTGTTTTATGTTATATCTTGTTTGAAGGTCTAAAACAAATTAATATGAAAAATAAAAGGGGAAAAAAAAAATCAGGAAGGTGTGAATACTTTTTCACAGCACTGTATATTACATTTTGTGTTCACAGAAGTGTGTCTGAGATACAGAACCTTTTTAAACATGATGAGCGAGATGACCGCTGACGCCGTGAATAGAGCAGCGATCAGGATCATTATGATGCCCACAGGAATACTTTTGTTCAGTGCAGTCAACGCTGAGATCCAGCCACTACACACACACACACACACACACACAACAGAATCAGTCTTCATCCATTTAACATGCTATTATCATGTCACAATGTAGAACCTTATGTGTGTACATGTTTGGCTGTCCTTGTGAGGCCATTTGATATTTAAAGATGAAGTGTGTCACTTTTTTGATGTTAAAATACATTCTTCTATCCCAACTTATTATGTCAACTGTAAGTAAGCCAAGTAGGTCGGTTGATTGACAGGTATTGGCTCAAACAATGGAGGGCTCCAGACTAAAAACTGAGGGTGTGAAGGTTAGCAGTGCGAATCAGAGTCACTCATCGAGTCATCCGTCAGTGTGCACACAACTGGGAGAGCAGACATCTCCACAACTGGGAGAGAGAGTCTGTTTTTCGGACTTCTTTATAATGAAACGTCCCGCATTATGTACCACTTTTTCTTCTTCTTCTGGTAATTATTGATTGGGATTGGAGAAGCACAATCAACTACATCTGGGATGTCATTCAAGTTGCACTCTTGTAGTCTCTGCGTCTGGGGGCCATCCAGAAACAGTAATGATATATTGTGACAGGGCGGAGGGCCGGAGGTCTGCCTCCGATCTGTCCGGGGAGCCATGGCTGTCGTTCATTAGAGGGTGGAGGAGTGGCCGAGGACCAAGCTACGGGATATCGGAGAACCGGCGAGTAAGTGTTTTTCTCTCTCTTTACCGCTGCCACTCCGTGTTGGCCTTTCCCTCTCTTTTTAAAATGTTTTGTTAATTTGGCACGATCGCCGTTACGGCCTGTAGGTGCCACACTTTTATCATTTCCCTCCCCTAATCGGGCTAATCAAGCCTCAGAGAGGGATAAAGGCCGACTGGAAGCTGCAGTGTGAGAGAGAGATTTATTTCAATTTAAATCAAGCAATTCTGTGATTTGGTGACTAAAAACAGCCTTTTAGCTCCTTAATGTTTGAGTTTAGGAGCCAATAATGTTTTTAGTCTGGAGCCCTGCAATGTCAAGGCAGTGGAGTTTAGGGTGGGACTATCAGGGCAGATTGGGGGAGTGTTTGAAAAATATGTTTGAAAACAATGTTTATTTCTGCAATTCCGGTTTGGTGCTGCTGGTGAAGCAGAAATAACACACTTCAGCTTTAAATGCTCATTAATCAGCTAAATCTTGTTTTACTTCAAATCTAATACTGTCAAGAGGTGTGTGTGAGGGTTAGGTTTAGGGGTAAAGTAAATATTATTAACAGTATGAGATCCATTGCATCTACAAGAGGTCCTCATTAATTAAGTTTGTAAGGGGTGTTCTCACCTGGCTCCCCAACCGGCAATCCCGATGGCTTGCAACACGTGCACACCAAACTGGCAGATATACACGAAAAAGAATACAAAGAACCTAAAAGAGCTGTCACTCCTTCAGAGAGAGAGAGAGAGAGAGAGAGACACCGATTACAATCAGAATTCTCAATAAAAATCTTTGTTTGTGTGTGTACAGTATGTGTGTGTGTGTGTATGTACAGTATGTGTGTGTGTGTGTATGTACAGTATGTGTGTGTGTGTGTATGTACAGTATGTGTGTGTATGTACGGTATATGTGTATGTACAGTATGTGTCTGTGTGTATGTACAGTATGTGTGTGTGTGTGTATGTACGGTATATGTGTGTGTATGTACAGTATGTGTGTGTGTATGTACGGTATGTGTGTGTGTATGTACAGTATGTGTGTGTGTGTGTGTACAGTATGTGTGTGTGTGTATGTACAGTATGTGTGTGTATGTGTGTGTACAGTATGTGTGTGTGTGTGTGTGTACAGTATGTGTGTGTGTGTGTGTGTGTGTGTACAGTGTATGTGTGTGTACAGTATGTGTGTGTATGTATGTATGTATGTACAGTATGTGGGTGTGACAGTGTGTTTGTGTGTGTGTGTGCGCGCGCGCGCGAGAGAGAATGTACAGTGTATGTGTGTGTACAGTATGTGTGTGTATACAGTATGTGTGTACATTGAGTGTGTGTGTGTGTACAGTATGTGTGTGTGTGAGACAGTATGTATGTGTACAATATATGTGTGTGTGTACATTGTGTGTATACAGTATGTTTGTGAGTGTACAGTGTGTGTGTGTGTGTGTGTGTGTGTGTGTGTGAGGCAGTATGTGTGTGTACAATATATGTGTGTGTGTACATTGTGTGTATACAGTATGTTTGTGAGTGTACAGTGTGTGTGTGTGTGTGTGTGTGTGTGTGTGTGTGTACCTGAACGCTCCATACAGGGGTCTGTACCAGCAGACAAATGAACAGGGTGTGAAGAGCATGAACCAGAGCATAGCCAACCCAAAATCCACTCCCCTCGTCGCATCTACACAGAACCACGCCAAACAGCCGAAAATATTCGTAAACAGCGTCCCCGTGTGGACTGCAAGAAAATTACATGAGAAAATTAAGAAACACCTCGTCATTGTTTTAATCTTGAGCACACAATTACACTGAGGGTGTTTCCAGACAGATAGCTGGTTTGATTTCCAAAACAGACCAAAATTGTGTTCATAAAAGTCACATGTCATTTGGCTGACAATTAATTGCGATTATGGCGATTAATTGTCATATAAATTGCTAATATTTCTTAAGCAGCATATTCTCTTAAAATTCACTTATTTGGGGATTCAAATGTGATTGGAATTTGAAGTGCACAATAATTGTGGTTCTCTCAAATAACCACGAACAGACGATTATTTAATCGCGACAGGCCTATTTAAAATATCAAAAAAAAAAAATAATATTCAGAGAAATGACATGAGGGTGAGCAAATGATGACAGAATTGTCATTTTCAGGTACACTTTCATTTAACCCTTTAAGCTCGGATGGGCCTGTGTGAAAAAACTAATTATCGTCAGAACTACAATCTTTTCCTATACAAATTAGGTTTCATTTGAAAGCTTAGAAGCTTTTCTTTTCAATGCATGCAGACATCATTATCAAAACTGAACAAGTGCTTTGAAATTTGTAGACAAATCAGAAGGGGGTCCAATCAGTAAAAACATCAAACTCATCAAATAGTCATGTGTCATATGTTGTTAGAAAGCTCTCAAAGAGTAGAATACAACCAGCAAATATAGCGAGTAATAGCACAAAAATAAACAGAACATAAAATATCACATATCATTACACAAGGTAATCTGATGCACAGATTATTACATAATCCACATGAAGCACAAAAATAAATAAAAGTGCATATAAAAGACTCATTTCGAGTAATGTAAACAAAAAGAAAGGATAGAGAAAGAGAGTGATTAGAGGAATTGGTTTGAGGTTTTCCGTTTTCTCAGAATTACAAATATTTCATATATCCTCCCTCTCTCTTCTTGTCCAATTCCCTCCCAAATTCCTACACAACAACATCAGGCAAACTTTAACACCAGACACATGATAGCTCCATCACATGACACACGGTGCAGATGCCCAGTCCTCTTCTGTACCATGTGACTCTGGTCGCCACCCACATAGTACTGCAGCAAATAGTCTGAAACTCCTCAAGTAGAACTGACTGAAGTTTCCAAAGAGAAAAAAATAGCTGGAGGCTATTTAATAGACATTTCCCAAGTGTGACTCCTCAATTACACAAACTTATTTTGTAAAGTTAATGTATCTACTCACAATTACTGATAAAATAAATGAGCTGTTGGTTGATACCGTCATCATGTTTTAGGCACCATGTGTGAGCTCTGCGTGCACAGCTCTGTTTTATGGTTCTATCACCTATAATGCATCAGTGCCCGCCCACTTCTTCAGCTGGCTGGGTGAGGTCATCGAATAAAAACCCGATGGGAATATATAAAACTCTTGATTTTAGGTTGTTGATTTTAAGTATGAAACAATATATTTTACGGCTATTGCAAAATATTCCAATATGTACAAATATATACCAATCAGCCACAACATTATAACCACCTGCCTAATATTGTGTAGATCCCCCTCGTGGTGCCAAAACAGCTCTGACCCGTCAAGGCTTGGACTCCACTAGACCTCTGAAGATGTCCTGTGGTATCTGGCACCAAGACGTTAGCAGCTGATCCTTTAAGTCCTGTAATTTGTGAGGTGGGGCCTCCATGGATCTGACTTGGTGGTCCAGCACATCCCATAGATGCTCAATTGGATTGAGATCTGGGGAATTTGGAGGCCAAGTCAACAACTTCTCAAACCATTCCTGATCAATTTTTGCAGTGTGGCAGGGTGCATTATCCTGCTGAAAGAGGACACTGCCATCAGGGAATACCGTTGCCATGAAGGGGTGTACGTGGTCTGCAGTAATCTTTAGGTAGGTGGTACGTGTCAAAGTAACATCCACATGAATGCCAGGACCCAAGGATTCCCAGAAGAACATTACCCAGGGCATCACACTGCCTCTGCCGGCCCGACTTCTTCCCATGGTGCATCCTGCTGCCATCTCTTCCTCAGGTAAACGACGCACACGCACCCAGCCATCCTCATCAGACCAGGCCACCTTCCTCCATTGCTCCATGGCCTAGTTCTTACGCTCACATGCACATTGTAGGCGATTTCGGCGGTGGACATGGGTCATCATGGGCACTCTGACCGGTCTGCAGCTACGCAGCCCCATACGCAGCAAGCTGCGATACACCTTTCTATCATGGTCAGCATTACATTTTTCAGCAATATGTTCTACAGTAGTTCTTCTGTGGGATCGGACCAGACAGGCAAGCCTTCGCTTCCCATGTGTATCAATGAGCCATGGGCACCCAAGCACATGTCACCAGTTCACCAGTTGTCCTTCTTTGGATTCATTTTGGTAGGTATTAAAAACTGCATACTGGGAACACCCCACAAGACCTGCCATTTTGGAGACCCAGTCGTCTAGCCATCACAATTTGGCCCTTGTCAAAGTCGCTCGGATCATAACGCTTGCCCATTTTTCCTGCTTCCAACACATGAAACACTGTTCACTTGCTGCCTAATATATCCCACCCCTTGACAGGTGCCATTGTAACGAGAAAATAAATGTTATTCACTTCACCTGTCAGTGGTTTTACTGACTCAATTACATCATTCACAGTGTGTCATGGGAGTGGGCGGTCGCACCGAAGCAAGTTTCGTAGGTTTCACTGGCTGGGGTTCTCTGATTGGTGGATATTTCACTACTGTACCATGGGTAATGTAGTTGTTTACCATGAATTCCGCTATCAAACATGATGTTTAAACAATGAAGTTGAAATAATGCAGAAGGATGCTTTCAATGGAAGCATATCATTGATGAACAGCCTCATAGCCCACGGAAGGTCTATCTTTAAATATTTATAAGTTATCATTGAAAATTAGTCCATCTATGGGATCAATTAATGGGATTTATACTTCCGGAACCAGACTGTTGCGCTCTATGGACTAATTATCATGCATCAAGTTTCCCTGTGGAAGTCATGTATTGTATATTTATATATGGTACATTGACTAAGTATATTTAAGTACCACATACATCAGATTTGTAAGAAAAATATACTGTATTAACTGAAATTTTTAAGTTAAATTTACTGACTTTAATCAATAATATATCATTACGTAGATTTTACTTGTGCATCAATTAAAAAAAGTTACACATAGGTACATAAAGGACAAAAATGTCCGTGTCCAAAAACTGTCATAAAAATATTATAGATTTATATATTTTTCCACTTTCACTGACATAATTTTTTTAACCAGCATCAGCTCTAATCATAATTACCAAACATTCATTTATTTTCAAAATTGTAACCCTTTAAATGCCGGCTTCTTTACATAATGCCACTGTTGATGTTTATACAAATTATAATAATAATAATAATAATTTTCTATATACTAAATTCTAAGCAGATTTTTTTTCTTTAAATATTACAGCCTTGGATATGTCAATGATTAACAATTATAGCTTCATAATTTATCTAATTGGCTCTATAATATGCATAAGCCGAAAACAGCAGAAAACAACAATAAAGTGATAATTTGCTTTATATGCCAAACCTGAAAAAATGGCACCATCTGATAAAAAAATAGTAAAAATGTAAATTTTGAAGCCTTGCCAACATAATGAAAGCCTGTTAAGAAAGATTGCATCATTTTATAGTTGAATGGCACTGGGATTAAAAATTGCAGTTTTTATGGGTTTCAATGGGGACATTTTTGTCCAAAAGGCACTGAGTGGGTGTATTTTTTGTACCTAGTGCAAAATAGATTTTTTAAAGTAAATGAAGGTGAAATATTAAAATTCCAATAAAAATACACACCTGTGGCAAATTTTATGCAGTTAGCATTAACACAGGCAAAGTTATCAAAAATACAAAACTGAAAAGGACAAAAATGTCCATAAGGATGCAAAAGGGTTAAACCATTAAAATGTACTCTGTGTAAAAACTGTACAAAAACTATTAATTATTTTCAGTTAATTAGTAGCCAGTACATTTTTTAAATTTCTACAGTGCATTCGGAATAGCGCTACAACTAACGATTATTTGGATAATTGACTAATCTATCGATTATTAGAGCTATTATTCGACTATTCAAACGATTATTAAAACGATTAATCATTAGCTCTTAACTGACTATTCATGTTTAATTCAGTACAAAATTCACTGCAAAAAATCCTGTTGTAATCAAGTGTTTTTGTCTTGTTTTCCACTTAAAATGGCCTAAAAATTCTTAAAACAAGATACAATTACTTGAGAAGCAACATATAAGATATTTAGACTTGCTTTAAGAGAATTAATCTTAAATATAAGTATATTTTGTATATAAGTGTATTTGTTCACTTGGTTATACTACTGCGAGTGCAGTAAAGACAAAATAAATGTATATTCAAGATCTGTTCTCTAAAAGCTTAAAAAAAGCTAAAATTATTTACAATATTACAATATTTTTTCCCCCACATCAATCTACACTCGATACCCCATAATGACAAAGAAAAAAATCTTTTGATAACTTTGCAAATTTATTCAAAAGAAATAGTTGGAGCACCTTTGGCAGCGATTACAGCCTCAAGACTTTGGGTATGATGCAACAAGCTTTGCACATCTGGATTTGGGGATTTTCTGCCATTCTTCTCTGCAGATCCTCATAAGATCTGTCAGGTTGGATGGGGACTGTTGGTGAACAGCTATTTTCAGGTCTCTCCAGAGATGTTCAATTGGGTTCAAGTCCGTCCTCTGGCTGGGCCACTCAAGGACATTCACAGAGTTGTCCCGTAGCCACTCTTGCATTGTCATGGCTGTGTGCTTCGGGTTGTTGTCCTGTTGGAAGGTGGATCTTACACCCAGTCTGAGGTCCCGAGCACTCTGGTCAGGTTTTCATTAAGGATATCTCTGTATTTTGCTGTGTTCAGCTTTCCTTCAACCCTGACCAGTCCCCAGTCCCTGCTGCTAAAAAATACCCCCACAGCATGATGCCACCACCACCATGCTTCACCGTTGGGATGGTATTGAGCAGGTGATGAGTGGTGCCTGGTTTCCTCCAGACATGATGCTTGGAATTGAGGCCAAACAGTTCAATCTTCATTTCATCAGATCAGAGAATCTTGTTTCTCACAGTCTGAGAGTCCTTTAGGTGCTTTTATGCATGTCTTGCACTTGAGGACAGGCTTCCGTCTGGCCACTCTGCCATAAAGCCCAGATCGGTGGAGTGTTGCAGTGATGGTTTTCCTTCTGCAAGTTTCTCCCATCTCCACACGTGATCTCTGGAGCTCAACCAGAGTGACCATCGGGTTCTTGGTCACCTCTCTTACCAAGGCCCTTCTCCCCCGATCGCTCAGATTGGCCGGGCGTCCAGCTCTAGAAAACTCCTGGTTGTTCCAAACTTCCATTTAAGAATTATGGAGGTCACGGTGCTCTTGGGAACCTTCAATGCAACCAAAATGTTTTTGTAGCCTTCCCCAGATCTGTCTCGACACAATCCTGTCTCTGAGCTCTGCAGGCCGTTCCTTTGACCTCATGGCTTGGTTTTTGCTCTGATATGCATTTTCAGCTGTGGGACCTTATATAGACAGATGTGTGCCTTTCCAAATCATGTCCAATCAATTGAATTTACCACAGGTGGACACCAATCAAAGTGTAGAAACATCTCAAAGATGATCCAGAGAAATGGGATGCACCTAAGCTTTTTTTTCTAGTAAGGCTCAGGAAGCATTGTTGAAACAAGGAATTACAAGGCTGCATTTGATTGATTAAGTTAGATCTAATTAAGGAATGCAAACAGGAAAGTGTTCGAGTGCCAGACAAAAGCTCAGTGTGTTTGTCACTGACAACAGCAGGCAGTAGAAAAGATAGACCAACTGATCTTCTTGAAACACAAAATGATGCAGGATTTGAGGCTCTGAAATTAAAGCTAATAAAAATCAAATCATTTAAACTAATACTTCATAATTATCTAATAAAAATCAAATTCCACTACTTCAACACAAGACACACTACCTCACAACAGCTGATTGCTGGTGTGATGTGATTGGTGAAAAGTTACTCACACATCCAGAGATAGTACATGATCTTGATGGTTTTCTGAAACTCCACAGGAATGTCCACTGCTATGTCGTGATAAAAACACGGACCCACCGGAAACTTCTCTGGAAGAGGTGGCCAGTTGTTTTTCCTCCCTTAAGAGATGAAAACAAACATGAAAAAAGAAAGAGATGGATGATGAAAGAGATGGATGATGAAAGAGGTGGATGATGAAAAAGGAGGATGATGACAAAAGTTGGCAACTCATAGCTCCATAACTTACTGCCATCACATCACTGCACTGTCAGAATACAACTGACACAGAATGGAATTATGGGTAGTTCAAGTATACAAATTTATAAACAAAAATGTATATTACATTAAACATATATTTGTATATTATATTTATTATATTATTTATACTGGTGGCCAAAAGTTTGGGATAATGTACAGATTTTGCCGTCTCGGATGGATTGGTTCTTTAATTCACCAAAGTGTCATTCAACTGATCACAGTGTATAATCGGGACATTACTGATGTGTAAAACAGCACCTTCACTATTTGAAAAAAGTCATTTTTGTTCAAATCTAGACAGCAGCATCACTTCAACACCTTATCCTCGAGTAATCATGATAAATTGCTCATTTGGTGCTAGAAAATCACTTGCCATTATATCAAACACAGTTGAAAGATATTTGATTAGTTAAATGAAGCTGAACATTGTCTTTGTGTTTGTTTTTGAGTTGCCACAGTATCAATAGACCGGCATGTCTTAAGGTCAATATTAGGCCAAAAATGGCAAAAAAGAAACTTCTCTAGAAACTCATCAGTTAATCATTGGTTTGAGGAATGAAGGCGAAACAATGCTTGAAATTGCCAAATAAACTGAAGATCTCACACAAAGCTGCACACTACAGTCTTCAAAGTCAAAGCACGACTGTCTCTAACAAGGACAGAAAGAGATGTGGAAGACCAGATGTGCAACTAAACAAGAGGAGAAGTACATCAGAGTCTCTAGTTTGAGAAATAGACGCCTCACATGTCCTCCGCTGACAGCTTCATTGAATTCTACCCGCTCAACACCAGTTTCATGTACAACAGTAAAGAGAAGACTCAGGAGGACTTATGGGAAGAACTGCAAAGAAAAAGACACTTTTGAAAAGGTTCGAGTGGGCAAAGAAACACAGACATTGGACAACAGATAACTGGAAAAGAGTGTTACGGATCTGAACCCCATTGAGCTTTTGTGGGATCAGTTAGACTGTGAGGTGTGTGAGAAGTGCCCCGACAAGACAGCCACATCTATGGCAAGTGCTACAGGAAGTGTGGGTTGAAAGGTCAAGTGCTACAGGAAGTGTGGGGTGAAAGGTCACCTGAGTATCTGGACAAACTGACAGCTAGAATAACAAGGATCTGCAAAGCTGTAATTGCTGCACATGGAGGATTTTTAGATGAGAACTCTTTGAAGTAGTTTAAGAAGTTCATATTGTAATAGTAATTTTTCATGATATTAATGTCCTGACATATATATTGTGATCAGTTAAATGCCACTTTGGTGAATAAAAGTACCAATTTCTTTCCATAAGAGCAAAATCTGTACATTATACCAAACTTTTGGCTGCCAGTATATATATATATATATATATATATATATATATATATATATATATATATATATATATAAATATTCTCTCTCTTTAAGTATAACTGTTTATTCTGCTTCGTTGTGTCCTGTCATGCCCGAATTTCAGATTTATGTGCCCCTCAATATCATGTAAAAACTATGCCAATCAGGTAACCTCTATGTGGGTGGTTCTTGGCTAAAATAAGCTGCAGTGTGGAGCAGACTTCATTTTCTGTGAGACTAATAACTCACCTCCTGATGCGCTGAGCGACTGCATCTCTCTCTCCCTGCGGTCCAGCTCAGCGGCTTTCCTCTCCAGTTCCTCCTGTCTCCTCATTAACTCCGCCTGAGCTCGTGACTGATCCTACACACACATATACACACAAACCTGTTATAAACACACAAACACAACGCAATTCTGCTAACAGTCACATTAGAACAAACTTCCAGAGGAGTCAACATTAAACACACACACACACATTGAGTTTTGTGTCCAAGGGCTTTTCAGAGAATGTTTACAACAGACAGAGCTGTCAAAACCGATCACAAACATCCAGAACGGTCATAATCAGGGTCGAGATCACAGCTCTGACTCTGTGGTTTGACAGAAGCAAAGTTCAGACCGTCTATAGAGTGAATGAATCTCATTTTATCTCTATCCATCGTCTTGCAAGTCATTACACATTTAAAATATGATTATAGTCATGTAACGTATTACACAACAGATTATGGCAGAGTGCTTGATCTCAAACCAAGTGTATAAGGCTAATGTGTTTTTACATACAAGCAAGTACAGTAGGGGATCGTGATGTCAATATTTCTTTTTTTTAATAGTTGACGTTAAAAAGTGCTCATTAACATTAATACAGCACATGCAAAGGTCTTCAAAGACCACATGCACACAAGCCTACAGTATATTTTATTTTAAATAAATATAATTACAAATGTGAAAATTGGCATTTTCAACATATTACATTTTCATTTGCTGTATTTAGTGGATTTATGTTCAGAACGCATTTATTTAAATTGAATATACTTTTATTGTTAATAGTGATGTTTATAGAAAGTGCAGATACATGGCATGCAGTGATATCCGCAGAACAATGTTTAGGGCAACAGCTCGGATGATTGCAAAAAATGTGTGCTAATATGTATTAATCAACTGGAGGTTGACCAATAGTGGATTTAGCTGATATCGATAACTACGGTGGTTTAATAGGCCGATGACTGATTGAGTATTTCTGTAACTGCTGATCTTCTGGGATTTTCACACTCACGAATGGTGCCAATTTACTCGGAATGGTGCCAAAACCCAAAAAACATCCAATGAGGGGCAGTTCTGTGGAAGGAAACACCTTGTTGAGGCAGATAACCAGATATCCGCTCTGTACAATTGTGGTGAGAAGAATATCATCATATCAGAATGGTATTCTGAGCTGCGGGTTGGCACTGTTTTGGTGGCATGAGGGGGACCTACACAATATTAGGCAGTTGGTTTTAATCTTGTGGCTGGTCACTTATATAGTGCCTTAACGGTATTCAAAGCGCTTTACACTGCGCCTCATTCACCCATTCACACACACATTCATACACCAATGGTGGAAGAGCTGCATGCAAGGCACTAGCCTGCCATTGGGAGCAACTTGGGGTTCAGTGTCTTGCCCAAGGACACTTCAGCATGTGGAGTCATGTGGGCCGGGATTCGAACCACCAACCCTGCGATTAGTGGCCAAGCCGCTCTACCACCTGAGCCACAGCCATCCCAGAATGATTTTTCGCAGGTTGTGAATATAGAAGTTGCTGAGTTGACTGTTCTAACCAAAAGACTCTTATTCTGAGATGGTTTTAGTATAAATATTGCTTATACACACCAATGTAAAACACTGACTGTTCCTCGCATTTGCGTACTTGCGTTTGTACACCGGGGGAATCCCAGAGTTTTACGAAAGAGGGAAAACCCCACTAATGTAGCGCAATTCCACTGCAAGCTGTGATGCAAAGTTAAGGAAACAAACACAGCAACAACTCTGGAATATCTGGAAATAATGTGAAGGAAACAAGAATACAATGGCAAAGTCTTCCTCGAATGCCATGTTTGTTATTTACACAAGCGTTGCTGGGAAATTACATTGCTGTGGAAAAAAACTGCTTACTGAAAATGCTCCATGTATACAAGACTAAAGAGTCGCCGCTTTATACTGTGCATATAAATGGGAACACTACTATATTGCAATAACTTGCTTTCTGGTGTCCATGTAAACAGTTAGTGAAAGTGCCCCTCCCCCAATATCATCTGCTACTGACTTACAATATTAATTAGCAAACAAATCAGGATTTTGTGGGCTAATTTAAATTAAAAGCAACTGGCTATTTAAAAAGGACCTATCCAAATACCTCAACGCATGCTAGAAAATTGCATTTGTCCAACCATTTCATGGGACCTTTAAGTACTTTATTGTTACTGAAAATTTTTACTTTCATTTTATGCTTGTGAAAAGAATGACTTTTTAGTCTAATTCTGAAGATAAGGCAGAGTGACAATGATCTTTCAGCCTTTTGTACATCTAGGTAAGTTCTGACCTGAAACAACAGACTTGTACCTTGTACATTTTACACTGTGTACTCGTTACTGCAGCGTCCCAGTTATGACAGATTATCATCTTCAGAATCACTCTGTTGATGCATACTGTCCTGCAGAGCACTTGTTTCTGGGTCATTTTAAGGGCTCAGAATTCCCCGGGTACCAGGCTTTCCCTGAAGGCACCATCATGTAACACGCGCAGCTTAATCAAGCCACTGGGCAAAAAGTCCTTTAACAAGCCTTCTGTTGAAACCCTGAGGTTAAACTCCATCTGATGCCCAAGGCAGATATAGCTAAAATAATTTATCTCCATATTTTTCAGATTTTTGACAATATTCAATATGGTTGTTTGTTCAACTTTGGGGACTTTTCAGTCCTGATGGTTGATTTTTA
Source organism: Moxostoma hubbsi (assembly GCA_032164185.1). Classification (NCBI taxonomy): domain Eukaryota; kingdom Metazoa; phylum Chordata; class Actinopteri; order Cypriniformes; family Catostomidae; genus Moxostoma; species Moxostoma hubbsi. The sequence goes on along the minus strand of JAVLUX010000200.1, from coordinate 195,329 downwards.
TTAAAACAAACAGATTTCAACTTTTTGTTCTTTGAAAGTCACATTAAAACTGAATTGGAAAGTTTTTATTAGGCCGTCATCTTTATTTGTGGTACATTTTAAATGCCTTTTATGTATAGATTTGTGTGTATAGATAGATCCTAAGAGGACAGGGCCAGAACTTTTTTCTGAAATAGATTTGCATTCCGACAATAGTTTTAGCGTTCCCCCGCAATAAGTTTAGCGTTCCCTTGCAATAGGTTTAGCGTTTCCTCTCAATAGGTTTAGCGTTCCCCGCAATAGGTTTAGCGTTCCCTCGCAATAGGTTTAGCGTTCCCCCGCAATAGGTTTAGCGTTCCCTCGCAATAGGTTTAGCGTTCCCCCGCAATAGGTTTAGCATTCCCTCGCAATAAGTTTTGCTTTCCTTCGCAAGAGTTTAGCTTTCCCTCGCAAGAGTTTAGCGTTCCCTCGCAATAAGTTTAGCGTTCCCTCGCAAGAGTTTTGCGTTCCCTCTCAATAAGTTTAGCGTCCCCTCACAATAAGTTTAGCGTTCCCTCTCAATAAGTTTAGCGTTCCCTCGCAATAAGTTTAGCGTTCCCTCGCAAGAGTTTTGCTTTCCCTCGCAAGAGTTTTGCGTTCCCTCTCAATAAGTTTAGCGTCCCCTCACAATAAGTTTAGCTTTCCCTCGCAAGAGTTTTGCTTTCCCTCTCAATAAGTTTAGCGTCCCCTCACAATAAGTTTAGCGTTCCCTCGCAAGAGTTTTGCTTTCCCTCTCAATAAGTTTAGCTTTCCCTCTCAATAAGTTTAGCTTTCCCTCGCAAGAGTTTTGCGTTCCCTCGCAATAAGTTTAGCGTTCCCTCGCAATAAGTTTAGCGTTCCCTCGCAAGAGTTTTGCGTTCCCTCTCAATAAGTTTAGCGTTCCCTCGCAAGAGTTTTGCGTTCCCTCGCAATAAGTTTAGCTTTCCCTCTCAATAAGTTTAGCTTTCCCTCGCAAGAGTTTTGCGTTCCCTCGCAATAAGTTTAGCATTCCCTCGCAAGAGTTTTGCGTTCCCTCTCAATAGTTTAGCTTTCCCTCGCAAGAGTTTTGCGTTCCCTCTCAATAAGTTTAGCTTTCCCTCTCAATAAGTTTAGCGTTCCCTCGCAAGAGTTTTGCGTTCCCTCTCAATAAGTTTAGCGTTCCCTCGCAATAAGTTTAGCGTTCCCTCGCAAGAGTTTTGCGTTCCCTCTCAATAAGTTTAGCTTTCCCTCACAAGAGTTTTGCGTTCCCTCTCAATAAGTTTAGCTTTCCCTCTCAATAAGTTTAGCTTTCCCTCGCAAGAGTTTTGCGTTCCCTCGCAATAAGTTTAGCTTTCCCTCGCAAGAGTTTTGCATTCCCTCTCAATAAGTTTAGCTTTCCCTCGCAAGAGTTTAGCGTTCCCTCGCAATAAGTTTAGCTTTCCCTCGCAAGAGTTTAGCTTTCCCTCGCAAGAGTTTTGCGTTCCCTCGCAATAAGTTTAGCTTTCCCTCGCAAGAGTTTTGCGTTCCCTCGCAATAAGTTTAGCTTTCCCTCGCAAGAGTTTTGCGTTCCCTCTCAATAAGTTTAGCTTTCCCTCGCAAGAGTTTAGCGTTCCCTCGCAATAAGTTTAGCTTTCCCTCGCAAGAGTTTTGCATTCCCTCGCAAGAGTTTTGCTTTCCCTCTCAATAAGTTTAGCTTTCCCTCGCAAGAGTTTAGCGTTCCCTCGCAATAAGTTTAGCTTTCCCTCGCAAGAGTTTTGCGTTCCCTCGCAATAAGTTTAGCTTTCCCTCGCAAGAGTTTAGCGTTCCCTCTCAATAAGTTTAGCTTTCCCTCGCAAGAGTTTAGCGTTCCCTCGCAATAAGTTTAGCTTTCCCTCGCAAGAGTTTAGCTTTCCCTCGCAAGAGTTTAGCGTTCCCTCGCAATAAGTTTAGCTTTCCCTCGCAAGAGTTTAGCTTTCCCTCGCAAGAGTTTAGCGTTCCCTCGCAATAAGTTTAGCTTTCCCTCGCAAGAGTTTAGCGTTCCCTCTCAATAAGTTTAGCTTTCCCTCGCAAGAGTTTAGCGTTCCCTCGCAATAAGTTTAGCGTTCCCTCGCAATAAGTTTAGCTTTCCCTCGCAAGAGTTTTGCGTTCCCTCGCAACAAGTTTAGCTTTCCCTCGCAAGAGTTTTGCGTTCCCTCGCAATAAGTTTAGCTTTCCCTCGCAAGAGTTTAGCGTTCCCTCTCAATAAGTTTAGCTTTCCCTCGCAAGAGTTTAGCGTTCCCTCGCAATAAGTTTAGCTTTCCCTCGCAAGAGTTTAGCGTTCCCTCGCAATAAGTTTAGCTTTCCCTCGCAAGAGTTTTGCGTTCCCTCGCAATAAGTTTAGCTTTCCCTCGCAAGAGTTTAGCGTTCCCTCGCAATAAGTTTAGCTTTCCCTCGCAAGAGTTTAGCGTTCCCTCTCAAGAGTTTAGCGTTCCCTCTCAATAAGTTTAGCTTTCCCTCGCAAGAGTTTAGCGTTCCCTCGCAATAAGTTTAGCTTTCCCTCGCAAGAGTTTTGCGTTCCCTCGCAATAAGTTTAGCTTTCCCTCGCAAGAGTTTAGCGTTCCCTCTCAATAAGTTTAGCTTTCCCTCGCAAGAGTTTAGCATTCCCTCTCAATAAGTTTAGCTTTCCCTCGCAAGAGTTTAGCGTTCCCTCTCAATAAGTTTAGCTTTCCCTCGCAAGAGTTTAGCATTCCCTCGCAATAAGTTTAGCTTTCCCTCGCAAGAGTTTAGCGTTCCCTCGCAATAAGTTTAGCTTTCCCTCGCAAGAGTTTAGCGTTCCCTCGCAATAAGTTTAGCTTTCCCTCGCAAGAGTTTAGCTTTCCCTCGCAATAAGTTTAGCTTTCCCTCGCATAAGTTTAGCGTTCCCTCACAAGAGTTTTGCATTCCCTCTCAATAAGTTTAGCTTTCCCTCGCATAAGTTTAGCGTTCCCTCACAAGAGTTTAGCGTTCCCTCGCAATAAGTTTAGCTTTCCCTCGCAAGAGTTTAGCGTTCCCTCGCAATAAGTTTAGCTTTCCCTCGCAATAAGTTTAGCGTTCCCTCGCAATAAGTTTAGCTTTCCCTCGCAAGAGTTTAGCTTTCCCTCGCAATAAGTTTAGCTTTCCCTCGCATAAGTTTAGCGTTCCCTCACAAGAGTTTTGCATTCCTTTTCAATTTGTTTTGAGTGCCCTTGCAATACATTTACCATGGTTTTACAACAGCAACCATATTAACCATTATATTTGTAGTGAAACCATAGTGATACAGTTTTTTACGATTGCTTACATATTAAAAGTTTACGCATTTACTAATGTTGCTGCTAAGTAGGTGCTACTAATATTGTAGTCTATAGTAACCATAGTTTTTTGGCAGAAAACATGTTTGTTTTTTTGTTTTTTTTTAAGTAATCTTGAAGTAACCATAATTGTTATAGCCTAACCTTTTTTATACGTTCCTTCCCAATAGTTTGCTTTTCCTCACAATAAGTTTTGAGTTCCCTCGCAAGTTAAAGTATGTTCCCTCCCAATAATTTGTTCCAAAAAACGTATTGCGAGGAAACATAAGCCTTATTGCAAGTGAACGCAAACTATTCAGAGGGCACACAAAAGTTATTGCAATAAGTTTTGTTTTCCCTCGCAAGTTAAACTATGCAAAACACTACAAAACCCTCACAATATGTTCTGCGCGCTCTCGCAATAGTTTGCATTCCCTCGCAATAACTTGCATTCACTCGCCAGGGAACAAAAACTATTGCGAGGGATCTCAAAACTATTGCGAGGGATCTCAAAACTAATTGCGAGGGAACTCAAAATTTATTGCGAGGGAACTCAAAACTTATTGCGAGGGAACTCAAAACTATTGCGAGGGATCTCAAAACTATTGCGAGGGATCTCAAAACGCATTGCGAGGACATGCTAAATTATTTCAGAAAATATTCCTGCCCTGACCTCTCAGGGGCTCCCTATTTAGGAAACTTAATCGCCCAAATAAAAAGTGCAATAAAATAATAGTGACATTCACAATATAGTTTACATTAATACAGGTGGCAAAATCATTGCAAATATATAGAGGATATTCAATAAATTGCCCAGCTCTAGTACATGCTAAGATAACAGTGTCAGACCTGGGCATTGCCCAATAACAGCAGGTTCACAAATGCCCTTTTCAGAAAAATCTGGCTGTCCTCACTCACAGCGTCTGACATCATAAAAGAAAGCCTGGGTGACTGAGTGAGTCATCTCATACACACTGTGTGTATCTCTGTCTGTCCATATGTCTGTGGTGTGTGGCGTCCCCCATCCCTCAGGCGAGTTGAATTATACAGTATTACTGCGCTCGTGAGAAGATCGTCTCTACAGGTCTGAGATCTTCTGCCTGCAGGAAGCGTCTGTTGTCCTACTGAGTGGAGATTATTGGGAGATTATGTTAGTATGGGGGTACAGCACAGGCTTTATGTTGTGCCGTCTTCCTTGTAAATCAATGTATATCCCTGACAGTGATGCTTACATCTTGAATTATGAGTCTGGACCACAGAATAAAGCCAATCTCCAAATGTCTACTGTTGTGGTATCAGCCATTTCAGGTCATGTTAAAACAAAATGAACAGTGGTTGGTCGATTTACATGTCGTCAGATGTCTGTGGATGGTTCTTGGCCAGACTAAGGTGCAAAGTGGATCAGACTTAACGGTGGTAGACAAAAGACTGGCTTTGTGAGACTGAGAATAATCTAAGAGTGCAAAAATACCTGTGTCTGTTGAGGTTGAGTGTATGCTGGCGGTTCCTCCGTGGGTTTCATGATGGCCGGCTGTGTGTTGGTTGTAGGTGGGACTACCTTAGGGGCGGAGCCTGGCGGCACCTACAGCAAAACAAAATATGATTGAGATACTGTAATCCCTTGACTACACCTCAAAACCTGATTAACACAATAGTGCAGCATCTTTTTCATTCCATTAGTGACTTACTGAATGAATGAGCTTTTCAGAAACACATGCACACATTTCCCAATCAACAAAAGGGAGTAATACAAATGCATGTAGAATACCTCAACTTTTCTGCTGTCAGTGTGGGTTGTTCTGGGCACTGAGCCGTGCGCTAGTACAGCATCACTCAGTATACCAGACTCACAATGATAGTTTTATGTTTGCATGCTTTCTTGTTAGTTTGTATGAGGTCCTCTCTCTCCCCCTGTCTTTGGCAGTTCAAAATAGCATGCTAACATCCTACTCTTGCTAGTTCTTCTATATCTAAATGCAGTGATGAGAAAAAGTATGTGAACCCTTTGGAATTAGTGAATTTTCTGCATTAATTGGTCTTAATGTGATCTAAACTTCATCAAAGTCACATGTATAGACAAACACATTGTGCTTGTGCTAACAACACACAAACAATTGATGTCTTTACTGAACACATCCCATTAAACATTCACAGTGATTTGGAAAAAGTAAGTGAACCAGGCTGCAATAACCTCAACCAAGTGTTTCCTGTAGCTGCAGATTAGACCTGCACAACATTCAGAAGGAATTTTGTGGCATACTCCATTCAAATAACACTATTTACATATCCACGCCCGAAGCAGCAAAGCAGCCCCAAATCATGATGCTTCAATTCATAAATTCAACCTTTATTTCATCAGTCCACAAAACATTTTCCCAGTGGCATGGTGGAGTGTCAAGGCAGTCTTTGGCAAACTTCAGGCATGCAGCAATGATTTTGTTGGAAAGCAGCGGCTTCCTTCATGATGTCCTGCCATGGACACCATAACTGTTTAATGTTTTCCCTATAGTAGACTCATGAACAGAGATGTCAACCAGTTCCAATGATTCCTTCAAGTCTTTATCTGTCACTCTACGGTTCTGTTTTCCCTCATTAAGTATTCTGCGGTGTGCCCTTTTGAGTCACCTTGGCTGGACGGCCACTTCTAGTGAGAGTAGCTATAGTACTAAATCGCCTCCATTTATAGGCAATTTGTCTAACTGTGAACAGATGAATAACTAAGCTCTTCGAGATAACTTTGTAACCCTTTCCAGCTTTATGCAGAGCAACAATTCTACATTGTAGGTCTTCCGAGATCTGAATTTGGAATGATGATGATTCAATCATACATCTGGAATTAGCTTTTGTTGACGGCATTAGCCTATGGGGTTCACTTAATTTTTCCTCAGCACTGTTAATGTTTAATGGGATCTGTTCAATAAAAACATGAAATATTATAATTGTTTTGTGTGTTGCTAGCTTAAGCACATTGTGTTTTTGTCTATACTTGTGACTTTGATGAAGATGAGATCACATTTTATGAGCAATTAATGCAGAAAACCAGCAAATTCCAAAGGGTTCACATACTTTTTCCACAGCACAGTGAATGTTTAATGGGATGTGTTGAAAGAAGAAAGCAGAATGTTTTTAGTCACTCACCGGTTTTGTGTCTGTGAAAGGGTTATACTCCTCCAGGCCAGGTGGGGCAGTCCGCACCACTTGCGTCACTGCTGGATCCTGTGCAAAGCAAAGAGAATGAAAACATACTTATTCTGCATCCGAATATGCATACTTCTCTACAATATAGACGCCAAAAACAGTATGCCAATGGAGTAGTATGTCCGAATCCACAGTATTAATGAAGCAGTAAGCGAGATATACCCGAATGACCTATTTCTGGCAAGGTTTTAAAGTGCGGATCGACTGGACACTTAACAATCCCATAATCCCACAGGAGCTGAGGTGACGTCACATTCAAAACACTGGATTTAAAGGAACAGCGGTAAATTTCGAGGCGGATGCCTCTTCTCAACTGTAAGTGCTATATATACCAAGATAATTGTTCTTATGCTTGAATGGTGCTTATGTAATAAAACCAAAGCAGATAGTTTTCACGGTTGTTGTTCTTACATCATATATTTGGGTCACGAGACGATGCCAACGTCCCCGGATGAAGTATGTCCAAATTATGTTGCATGTATACCTAAAAGAATGTACTGTTTGGCCAGCAAATAAATGCTTCCTTCATCAAAGACAGTACATACTGTACAGTATGCCGTTTCAGATGCAGCATTAGTCCTTTTTGCCAGGATATAATAGGCTCTGGTTTATAACTGAACCATATACGGAGAAACTAGAAGTTTATTTCCATGGTAACAGTGTATTTTGGTTAACTTAATGCATTTTTTGGCTGCCGTCTGCAATTGTTCACACTCAAATTTAGACGCTCATGTAAAGGGAATAATGGAAAGGATGAGGCGAGAACCGGCTTGACAATATAAATAATATTTTATTGTAAAACTGAAACCAAAAGACACAAACACACACATAGGACGGACAGCTGCTCGTAAATGATCTCTCTCTGTCTCACTGTCGTCCACAGTCGGCCTTTATCCCTCGCCGAGGCTTGATTAGCCTGATAAGGGACCGGGTGTGTAAAATCACGAAATTTTTTTGTGTAATGCTGGTTCTGCTCACTCCATCCCTCCATAAAGTCTTTTTTTTCCACTAGATGGCAGCAAGTACTTGAAAAATGCCAATCTGAAATATAGGTGGCGCTCTAACGCATTTTAGCCCTCACAGATGTGTTCGTCCATATACATTCAGTCTAATGTTCAGTTCATGCACCACCCATATTGTTTTATCAAACATCTTGGCCTCTGACTGGACTAGAAGCTCAACCTAGGTGTCATTCAAAACCTGAGATCCTATATATATATATATATATATATATATATATATATATATATTTCCGATGATTTGTTTAACATGCTTTTCCTGCTGGTCCGCATATTTTGATCTGGACATCTAGGATTTAACAATGGATTATACACCCAAACAAGCTCTCAGACAAGTAAAACAAATGTTGAATTTGTTTTTTCTAAAGTTAAAAGCTAAAATAAAGTTTTTAGCTATTTGGGGCTTACAGCAGCAGTGATCAGAGCATAAAAGAGATGTTTGTATTTGATGTCTTACAGATATCAAATACAAATACTTTTAAAAAAATCTTTCGAACTGTGGTATAAAGGCAACAAAATAAACTGTAGAGTTGCTTCATCAGGTTTTAGGTTTGGGAGGTACATTTTACTCATTAAAACCTCTAATATTCACCTTAAAAACCTCGTCTGATTACGACACTATTTCACTCGCTTTTGGCGCCCCCACTGGGCATTTCGAGGGGAAACTGCAGCGAAATGTGTAATGATGCACGTTTTTTAGTTTTTGCAAAAATGTGTCTCCGGCCACATAATGTTCTTGAGATCAGGCTGAAATTGCCTTAAATAAAATTTGTATTTAACACTGAATAACAGTGGATTTATGGGGGGAAATATTGTACAAAATGCTCACTAAAGTTTAGAAAACGACCTCTTTAGTGGGAGTATTTCAACTTTGGGACATGTTTCTACAACTAAAAGCTTTAACCGTTGCTTTACAATAACCCCACCATCACACTTGGGTGTACACAGCAGTAAACAAACTTGCACTTTTCCCTCACATGCTTCTGGTAAGGGCATGATAATTATGACTAATGTCACAGATATCTAAGAACTCAAGACTGAGCTAGACTAATCTAGATCTCCAGTGCTGCCAGAGTCTGCATCAGATTAAACCAGAAAACAGACACATGTGCTGAGAAACATCATGCCATGATTTACAGAGGAAATACTACAAACCGTTTCCTCTGTTTTACAGCCTACAACATCAGAAATATCAGACACAACCAGTAATTTTCTCCTGCCAGATTGCAGTAATTTGCACAGAGCAAAAGCTATAAATAGATAAGAGGAGATATCAACCCTGGGTTCACCACAAAGTTGAGGAAAGATGCATACTACCATACTATACTATTTATGCATGTACACTATACACAGCATAGATACAGTATATGATTTACCAGTGACAAACTGGAACAATATCAACTGTGATTCATTATTTAATCGGCCTGCCAAAAAGACATTTTCACACAAATTTGGAGATCAAACAAAAAAAGCACAACCGGTTGTCATTGAATAATGTCTCTTTGAGGATACATATAAATTAATCTGGATCAATTTGAAAATGCATTTTCGTTTTTGAAAAGCTCTTTGTCCTCACTGCCATCTTCAAACATTTTCAAAAAGTTGCTTGTCCGCACTGAAACGATTGAAAACTCCTAAATCCCTGTACTGTGCATGCGACAAATCGCCGTTCCATGTACGAGCTGAAATGTGATTGTCCTCATGTTTAGTCGCTGAACAGCAATTAAGAGTAAACTTCATGTCACCTTCGAAGGAATGGATTGTGAAGGCTGTACAAAGCAACATTTGTCTTTAACAATGCTCTCAAAGTGAATAGCAATGTGGACCGCCATCTTGATTGTTTTGGACCACATGTCTAAATCACATGACAACAATACATTATCATTTTCAGATATCTCCATCTGTCCTGTCTAGGGATGCACCGATGTATCGGCCAAACATCGGTATCGGCCGATTTTCGCCTTGTTGACTGACATCGGCCTATCGGCAAATACGATGTAATTCACCGATGGCAGTGGCCGAAGTTTATCTGTTTATATGTCTTGTTTATTTGCGGTCGACTTGGACAACCGTTGCCTACCCAGCTGCAGTTTCTGAGAAGATCCAACAGGTGGTACTATAATACCACCCAAACAGCCACTGGCTGGACATGAGGGCAACGGGTGCCGTGCGCACGTGTGGTTCTTGACATTATTCCTACAAAGTTGCTCAAAATTGCCATTTTTGTCTAAAGTATTGGAGAGGGTTGTTTTAAACCAGCTATCTCCTCATTTACTTGCAAATGCTATTCTGGATCCTTTTCAGTCAGGCTTCAGAGCTAAACACAGTACCGAGTCTGCTCTTCTAAGAGTAGTAAATGACCTTTTACTATCTGTAGACTCTGGTAACGGTGCCATCCTGGTATTGCTGGATTTAAGTGCAGCCTTTGATACTGTGGATCATCATATCCTTCTAAATAGGTTATATTTCGAGGTCGGTATCCGTAATGCTGCATTAGAGTGGTTTCTGTCTTATTTCACTAGTAGAGGAGTTTTTTCGGTGGAAATCGGTGACTTGTCATCGAGTACAGCTCCCATTACCTGTGGGGTGCCCCAGGGCTCTATTCTGGGTCCAACATTATTTTCTTTATACATGCTCCCTCCGTTATATTTTTGAGTATCGTAAGGTCTCATATTATATCTATGCTGACGATACACAGCTTTATTTTCCTCTAAAAACAGGTTCGGATTCAGTCTCCACCTTGTTAGCATGTTTAAAGGACATTAAAGGCTGGGTGGATGATAATGTCCTCCAGTTGAACCACAAAAAGTCTGAAGTCATTTTGTTTGGCCCCCCACAGGGGACAAAAAAGAGGGAGCATATTATGCCTGTGTAAAGCATCACTTTATTGGTTACCTGTTCAATTCAGAGTTGATTTTAAGATTTTAGCATTTGTATTTAAAGCACTGCATGGACTTGCTCCTGCTTATATTTCAGATATTCATCGTCACTACTCTTCTCAGAGAATGCTCAGATCCTCCTCAACTACTATTGGCTGTTCCAAAGTGACGCTTAAAAACCAAAGGTCATAGGGCCGTTTCAGTTCAGGCTCCAAAGCTTTGGAACATCCTACCTCTTTTTATTAGATCATCCACTACTCTATCTATATTTAAATCTTCTCTTAAAACATACCTTTTCTCTCAGGCTTATTCGTAACTTGTTTTCACCATAATTTTTTCCCCCCTGTCTGGTGACGCTTTGCATTATGTTGATATTTATTTTTTATTTAAAATGTTATATCATTAATGGTTTTTAGTGTATGTGTTATTTTATGACTGTTGTACAGCACCTTGGTTAGCACTCATGGTGCTTTATAAATAAACTTGACCTTGAGTATTTTACTGTCCGTTCTGTGTTTTAGTGAAAAATTCTGCTGTATAGGTGGTGTATTGTAGGCTAAAGAGGCTCTTGAAAAAGTTATTTTTCTCAAAAAAAATCTTTGTTATTTGAAAGAAGGTAATATTAAATGTTGTTTCATAAAGCTGTATGATTGAATTTGTGCTCATTCAAAGATAGTGTGATGCAGGGCTGAAAGACTTAAATACAGCTCCTTTATTTTTTATAATGAAGATTTCCTTGTTACACCTGCACAAAAGGGGGATTAAATAACAGCAAAATCTAAATAAACAAACAAACAAAAATGTATCGTTATGGGCCCAGAATTTCACAATTGGTGCATCCCTAGTCCTGTCCACACCACAACACGAAGATGCTGTTTTCAAATTTATCCAATTGGGAGAGCGTTTTTCTTAAAGAGACAGTACCATTTTTGCGCTTGTTATCAATGTAAATGACAATAGTGGCCGAAAAGATAAATATTACAAAATATACACTCACATCCTTTAGCAGGTGAAGTCATACTATATTTAAGTAATATCACACGAGCAAGAGTGCGATATGGCCCTATATCAGCACTGCTGTGATTCAGCCGCAGGCCGAGTGCCGTAGGTAATTACAGCAGTGCTGATATAGGGCCATATAGCACGATTGCGAGTGAGATATTGCTTATATACAACAGTTCAATTAACAAGTACATTTTAAAAAATTAGGAAAAACCGAGTAAGGTCATAAAAACGCAATTGTGCTTGGAACTACTTTCTTACGCGACGGATCAGAATCTGCCGTTGCTGCTTCAAAACAAATGATGCGTCCAAGCCTTCATTAGTAAATCAAAAAGTTCACTTCAGAAATAGTATCACGGCTTGTGCTGTTTCTAACAAGTTATTGGATAAACAAGGATGGACTGATGGACATGTCTATGTGTCTTTGTGTGTGTGTGTGTGTGTGTGTGTGTGTGTGTGTGTGTGTGTGTATGTATGTGTGTGTGTGTGTTAGAGAGAGGAGAGAGAGTGGGAGAGACGGAGCATGTGTCACCTGTTGCCACTCCCAAGCAGATATGCTGTCAGCGTTCTGAAGGTCAGCTTTCTCAGCGGAAAAATACCGTCCAAGTGGTGGGGTATTTCTCCCTATTTCGAGGCAGCTCGAGTCGATCACTATAGAAACAGCGATGACCTCCGTCATTTTTAAACAGTGTGTATCCAATGTGGGAACTCGGTAAGCGCCTCGAGTTCTGTAATCAAACAGTCCTTTGTGTCTCTCAGCTGCAATGAGCCTTAATCCTCAAATTGTTCATTTAAACCTGTTTAAAACAATGTCCTAGCTTAAGTAATGTAGTGGTAATACGAGCGATCACGGAGCACAGTTCTATGTAAACAATGACTAACCAACTGGCTCATATTACACACAAAAATGATCTTTTGCCACCACCTGCTGGCTAACATATGTCATTTCACTCCTAACAGATATATACTGCTCATACACCTTAGTTTAGAACGGCACGAATACAAGCGGAGTGATACACACAGTGAAGCGTCCGAGTGCTGATCCTGTCAGAACATCAGTGCTCATGGAACGTCTCTCGTCCAATCAGATTTGAGGACCGGAACTAACTGTTGTGTGTTTATATATATATGTGAAGATGCCTATTTTCCTGGAATATGTTTTTCAGTTTCATGTCGTTTTATTATTAAAAATAAATATGTATTAGCCAATGTCGATTCTTTCTCTAATGTGTCCATAAAGGGTTATCATGGATAAATATTTACTGAGTAATACATTATTTTGTAGAGGCTTTATATATTTCTCAAATCCAAAAAGAGCCACATGTGTTAAGCCACATGCTTATTCTTAGTGTATTTTTTATCCCTTGAAAATGTAGATTTTGACTATTGTTTTTATGTGAAACAATAGGAGGTACATTTCTAGATTCCACAAAATTCGTTCTTTAGTCTTTTGTTTTGTTGGACAAGACAAGCTTTATACCATGTGACCCACATTTGGTATTCAATCATTACAGATGGAGTCACATTGAAAGACCCATATCTCTGTGATTTAATCACATAGGTTCCTAAAACAAATCCTGAAGCAGAATCTAAAAGTGTATTAAGATATCTTTAATGCATCTGGAGTTCTCCAGAAGCACTCCAACTTTGGAAACACAACACAGAGTGTATTTTATTGATATACTACTGTTTGACACATTAATCATTGCATCCTGCAGAGTCACTTTCAAGGGAAGTCAGTCCACTTGGCGGCCATCTTCGGAAAGCACCTGAGCAGCTAATTTTCTATGGATACAAGTGACATAGATTACCGCAGATATTCAGGCTGGTTCAGCTAATGCACACGCACGTTCTCGAGTTGACTGACAGGCGATGTCTGTATCTAAAAGGTGATTGGCAGCTTTTAACTATAAGGCGGTACTTCCTTTTCTACCTCCACCAAATTGGATGTTCCAATTTCTCCCATTCGTTTTAATACAAGTGGTCTGTCTTGGGCTTAACAGGTTTTGGTAAAACATACAACCTCTTGAATAATAGCAGGCACTATATAGAGCCTATACTAGTATGCAGAACACTAGCATTAACAAGAGCAGAGGAGCTTTATTAAACTTCTATTTTTCTAGAAGAAGACATTTTCTAAGTCTCTAACTGAGAAAGTAAGAAATTAATTTTCCGCACAAGGTCCAAGGAATGTTAACTGAATCACCACACACACACACACACACACTAACTCCTTCCCTTGTTTCCATAGCAGCCTTAGTAAGCAGTGCTCAGGTCCTGAGGCGGATCCGTTTCATACGGCTGGAGAACTGTCAGGACTCCAGAGCCATGAATATTTCAGTCTGTATAATGATCAATGTTTAATGGGATAATCACACACACACACACACACACACACACACACACACACACACACACATTAATAGTAGCAGGAAGACATTGTCTCAGTATAATATGCCATCACATACATAGTATAAGAGAGTGATGTTTGATGTTACATGCTATAATCACATGTCAAATTAGGCTAAAACATAATTTTTTTATGCATTTCGGTACGTTACGTGCACATAGAATCGCTCGTGACACAAATTTCGTCATCAGCACGGGCGGACTGTTAGCACGCAGCCTAGTTTTTATAGACATGTAGACAGTCCTTGGAGTGGTGGTGGCGTAGTGGGCTAAAGCACAAAACTGGTAATCAGAAGGTTGCTGGTTCGATCCCCACAGCCACCACCATTGTGTCCTTGAGTAAGGCACTTAACTCCAGGTTGTTCCGGGGGGATTGTCCCTGTAATAAGTGCACTGTAAGTCACTTTGGATAAAAGCGTCTGCCAAATGCATAAATGTAAATGCCTACCTAGGCAGTATTTTTGGATATCAATAATTCTGATGAATAATCAGAAATAATCATTAAAAAAAAAGTATCGGCAACAATTTTTGCAGACAACCGATAGTTCCAAAAAGCAACTATCGGCACCGATTAATTGGTAAAACCGATATATCGGTCTGCCTCTATTGCATACTGTCATCATAAATGGTATACTACATAAGAATAGCTGCAACCTAATTTGTAGTATGCTGAAAATATTAATCCAACAGTGGCTGTGTGATTTGCTTTTTCTAGTAGATTTCTGAAGAATGCATCTGAGCTAAACTGTGTGACCCGAACCAAACCCGAAATCACTCACTTTCTTTATAATTTCTTCTCCAAGCAAGTACGGTTGCAACAGGCTGTATTTTATGTAAGCATCGCAGCCAACATTCGTACAGTATCGTAACGGTAAACATACACGGTTTTAGTAAACCACGTCAGCCACTCAGCACACCAGAGCAGAAGAGGAAAAAACATTGGCTTACAGTTTATCAAGCGCTGAAACGTTGTTTGGTGCAGAACAATCTGGAATCATGTGTAACAATGTAACAATGCAAGAACTTCTTCAGAACGTTGAACGTTTGTAACAACTGCACTAAAAACAAGCTAGATGCAACGCAGTCGCAACGAATAAAACAGAACGCAGCTCTCGACAAGCGTTTTTGAAACTCTTTATCTCGACACGGTGTCTAAAAAATGTGGTGGTCCTCAGCGAGACGCTGAAGAAACAGCCAGACGTGGTGCAAGAGTCAAAGACGTCTGTCCAGCATGTGTTTATATGGGAAAACAATGGAAAAACAGAGCAGACATGCGAAATAACATTCAGTGTAAACAGCCCATATCTGGTGTGTGTGTGTGTGTCAGTGACCGAGAGGCGCGTGCGTGCATGAAACAAGTTAGGTAGGCCTGTTTTTTTTTCATTAATTACAAACCCGAACCGACCCCGAAGTCATTTTTGAAAAACTGACCCGGACCCAGCCCGAAACTCGGCGGTTTTTGGGGTTAAGTTGCAGACCTCAAATCTGAGCTTGCTTTACAGTTAATATTACTGTGGCTCAGTTGGTAGAACGGGTCGGCCGCTAATCGCAGGGTTGGTGGTTCGAATCCCGGCCCACACGACTCCACATGCCGAAGTGTCCTTGGGCAAGACACTGAACCCCAAGTTGATCCCAATGGCAGGCTAGTGCCTTGCATAGCATCTCTGCCACCATTGGTGTATGAATGTGTGTGTGAATGGGTGAATGAGACGCAGTGTAAAGCGCTTTGAATACCGCTAAGGCTTAAAAAGACGCTATATAAGTGCAGACATTTACCATTTACAACAAGAGGAGTTTATGACTTTTTTACCTTATTAGTTGTAAAAAAATATATATATTTTGGGGGATTTTTGACTTTTAAGATTGGAAGTAAAATTACTTCACCTTCAAAGTGAAGGAAAATTTTAATTTTAGGTTATAAATTTAGCTTGAATTAGAAGGCAAATAAATGGGTTTGTGGTATCAAAATGCAGTTTTATAACGTTGCAGTATTGCCCGATACTGACATACGGTCTTATTAAATAATCAAAAGTATGTACTTTCTTGCAACCAGTGAAGTATTGTGCCACAGTCAAATTTTGTGAGACAATTGTTTAACCCAAACTGTCAAAATAAACGACATAAACTTTAATTTAACATCTATCCTCATGCGTTTGCCTTGTAATGTAGCTGCTCGCGTTCAGTGACCCGATTCTAAAGCAGAAAGAGTCCAGCAGCGTGTTTGAGTCTGACCTCCTTCAGCACTGTGTTTCTTCAGGACTAAAGATGATTTCAGAAACCAAACTGTACTTTTAGGATAGATTTGACTGAGACAGATGGCAGAAACCTTATTTTAGACAGTAACGAGATTACTGCTGAATAGAGCTGGGATGAAAATAGTGAAAATCAAATCAACGCGTAACATTACATCTCCAACTTTTCAGAGCTCAAAGGCAAAAACAAACCCAAAACATTAGACTGGTGTGACAGGACTGCTGTTAGGATGAAGAAGATTTCCTAAATGCAGGTTTAATTGACTTGGAATGTCCCTCTGAACATTTAGAAGTTCACAAATCACATTCGTTTGTTGGACTTTTGTTCGCATTAAAAGTGAAATGTTTTGGAATTAGATCAAATCAATTTGAGCAGGTCTGTACAACACTTCAGCTGCATCCCAACTTGCATTCTTGTTGCACAACATATTAAAAATGTACTTTTATGGTGATGAGAAAACAAATACTTCCGAGCACGCAATAAGACAGTACACCAGTATTAAGGACATCCTAACATCATTAACTTGCGTCTTGATAGCACAGACCCCATTTGTTTTATTGTGAATACGTACATTTACATGCAAGTATTAGCATCAAGCTGAATTCATGACAATATCTGTTCAATCGTTTGATTGATATTAATTTTAAAAATCACAAGATTAAGATACACGCCCAAATGTTAAAGTACATTTTAAAATTTTTTGAAAATGCCCATCTTGGTAAGGTTTTATTGGAAATGTCCCAATTAAGACCACGTACCATATAAGCCCACTTACTGTGTTATTTTGAAATATAAAAACGACAAAGCAAGAGGAAAAAAAAGTTTTGCAGAGGAAATGTAACCATTGGAATCATTTTACTTTTTATTTGGAGCCAATCAAATGTTTTTTTCTTGAGCACCGACAGCATGTTTTAGCACTTAGCTAGGTGTTGCGAGCATTTTTAGCATGTTCCTAGCATGTTGTTGGCACGTTTTAGCAATTAGCTAGGTGTTGCTATCACGTTTTAGCAATTAGCTAGGTTTTGCTAGCAAGTTAACACTTGGCTAAGTGTTGCTAGCATTTTTAGCACTTAGCTAGGTGTTGCTTGCATTTATAGCATGTTGCTAACATGTTGTTGGCATGTTTTAGCACTTAGCTAGGTGTTGCTAGCATTTTTTAGCACTTAGCTAGGTGTTGCTAGCATTTTTAGCATGTCGCTAGCATGTTTTAGCACTTAGCTAGGTGTTGCTAGCATTTTTTAGCACTTAGCTAGGTGTTGCTAGCATTTTTTGCCTTTAGCTAGGTGTTGCTAGTATTATTAGCAAGTTGCTAGCATGTTGTTGGAATGTTTTAGCACTTAGCTAGGCATTGCTAACAGGTTTTAGCAATTATCTAGGTTTTGCTAGCAAGTTTTAACACTTAGCTAGGTGCTGTTATCATGTTTTCCTGAATCCTGAATTCTAAATTGAACTACTTGATCTTATGAAAGTTTACCATCGTTCTTCCATTGTTTAACAGTGGCATTTTAATGATAAGGCCATAAAGCGTGGGAAAGACCATGATGGGATGGCTCCTCAGGATGGATCCTCATTACAGTTAGATTTAATGCTTTTGGTAAAACATTACCAAATCCTAGTAAGGATTATGAAGTGTCTTAATTGTTAAATTCGTTAGTGCTGTTTATAATGAAGAGGATGTCTAGCAGTGAGTGGGTTGATTTCCTCCATATAGAGCTTTATATTATAATGTTCTCTGTAGAATTAAAATGCGTCACATACGTTTTATCGCCTCCGCTGGCCGCACATAACGAGTAAAGCCGGGTGGCGGAGGACGAATCTCAGTTGCCTCCAAGTCTGAGACCGTCAAGCCACGCATCTTATCTCATGGCTTGTTGACGCGTTACCACGGAGACATAGCGTGTGTGGAGGCTTCACACTATTCTCCGCGGCATTCACGCACAACTCGCCACATGCCCCACCGAGAGCGAGATCCACATTATAGCGACCAAATGGAGGTTAGACCTGGCTGGAGTCACTCGGCACACCCTGGATTCGAACTCGCGACTCCAGGGGTGATAGTCAGCATCTTTACTCGCTGAGCTACCCAGACCACCTTTGAGGGTTTGAAATAAACACATGCTAACCGGCCAAATGCGGGTAAAAATTGTCAGTGGCGGGTAAATTCGTCACTCTTGTCAGCCACTTTGTCGGGTGAAGTTTTCAGGGTTTTTCCAATGTCAGGCAACTTGGAGCCACTAGTGAAGCAAATGCAATGTCATTCATGCCTCTCATAACTTACATGCTGGGTGTCCACTGGCGCGTGAAGTGAAGCGAAGCAAAGCAAAGCAAGCCATGCTCGTGAGGTGGATTCTCATCGGAATGAAATGAAAATGAAAATATAAATAAATGCCAGTGGACACATACGGTCAGCATGCTCCAGAGCGTAACTTGCGTGAATTAGTCCGGATTGAGGCGAGTCACTACGACACCACGAGGACTTGGAGCGCATTGGGAATCGGGCGTTCCAAATTAGGGAGAAAAATGACTTAAAAAATATGAATGTATTATAATTATACAGAAAAGACCAGTTATTTAAGCAGTTACTTTTTTTTAAATTTCTGATGTTTACTTTTTTGACATTACTGCGGTTTGCACAATTTTCTTGAAGTAATATTCCAGGTTTAATACAAGTTAAGCTCAATTGACAGCATATGTGGCATAATGTTGTTTACAAAAAAATATTTTGGCACTTCCAATGGAAATGAATGATGCGAATCTGTAAACGTTATAATACTGTTTCAAAAGTCACAGGACGTAAACAATAAGTGTGTAAACATGATTTTAGTGTGATAAAATCACTTACTAACCTTTTCTGTGTAAAGTTATTGCCAATTTTACAACTTCAAACTTTACAACTTTGTTTGATGTAACGATGTAAATAAACTGTGTAATCCTGCAAAAACAACAATTTAAACAACTTTACAGCCCCAAAAATACATGAGCTTTAACAGAAGAATGAATGTAGGTGCTTTTATAAAATTATGAGATTCACATTTCTGCCTTTAAACCCTCCAAATATAGTCCTCAATGACTTCCATTGTGTCTCACTGTAACCTCCATTTTCACTTTCTTAAAGACGAGTCAAAATTATTTGGTGTGGTAATCAATTCACAAATACTATCGATTGAGCTTAACTTGTATTGGACCCACAATATTCCTATAATTGTATTTGTTCAATAGCTTGAAATTTGCTTCTCTGTTCTCAATTTTTTACTGACTGTTTACTTGAATTATTAATTATTGGTGGTGGTGGCGTAGTGGCTAGAGCACAGGGCTGCTAATCAGAAGGTTGCTGGTTCGAACCCCACAGCCACCACCATTGTGTCCTTGAGTAAGACACTTAACTCCAGGTTGCTCCGGGGCGATTGTCCCTGTAATAAGTGCACTGTAAGTCACTTTGGATAAAAGCGTCTGCCAAATGCGTAAATGTAAATGCAAATTAACCAGAATCGACCACAAACTTCCGAAAACAATATACCATCCAGTAGGGCTGCACAATTAATCGAAAAACGAATCGTGTGAAAACTGATGATTACAGCGTTCAATTTAAGTCAACGGTTTCTATTCTAATGTTTTTGCAGCGGTTGAGTATTCTAACCAATCACTTACATGTCTGTTGAGCAATGAAATGGCAATGGCCAATCAGAGCCGCTTAGATTAGTCCTCCGATTAGTCCTCCGTCCTGAGCTCATGCCAAAAATGATCTAACGATGATCTTACGTGAACAAGATCACCGTTGAAGATCTAACGGGATGAATGATCCCCTGTCTAGCCACCAAAGCAATAAGTAACTTGGTCAATTTAAATAGGCGATTAATACATTTAAATATTGCCATATTATTTACTCTACGTGGACTAATAACTTAAGCAGTAATTTAGCAATAATTCAATTTATTCTATACCATCAATTTACAATCATTTTAATTTGCCCTACCTTAACAAACATTATTACAATATAAAATACAATACAATATAAGAAACTGGAGCGCAGCTCATATCCACCATTGACATCTGCTACCCTGAAGAACCACACGGTTGCTTGCTTTGTGACTTCACGGTAATTCAACATTTTAATCAACATTAATAATCGTGATTACAATATCAAGCGTACAAATTAGTACACAGCTTTCCCATCTCATAGGTATTTCAATGAAATCTGCTTCCATGTAATACGGCAGGCAAGATGCACCAACGATTCCACCCACCCACTCTGCTGGACAAGAACAAAGAGGAAACAAAACAACGTCCTGCAGACACAAGGGATCGTTCTTAAAGACAGACATTTATTCTGAGAAATACAATAGTATACTGTAGATCTGATATGACAAATCTCTCATTCAGAGAAAACATCATGTGACTGTACCATTCCTGTACTGACAAAGAGAGAAACTGAAAAGAAATGACTCTTCTTAGTCATCACTCCCTCGACAAACACTCTAAATAAGGCAAACACACACACACAGTGACAGGTGCTCACTGTAACAGGTTCTCCCGCATCTGCAGAGCAGTCCAAACCTCCAGAAACATCCATCTAATCAGATCAATAGAGGTCCCACTGTCGTCTTATGTGCTCATTACCCGTTACTGAGTGACAGAGAATAGGACGGGCTTTCAGGGTAGACCTTATTTAGACAGCCTACTTTCTTACCACGGTAACTCTTCATGTGTGCCTACTAGGGGCGTAATGGTTCTCGGCGCTTCGGTAAGAACTGGCACCAGGGTTCACCTCAAGTTTATTGACGCATCTGGAGCACAAGGTTTTGTGAAGGAAATAAAGCGTCAAACAGACATGCACAGTTACATCCTCCACTAATGCAGCAGAATGGATCTGTAGATGGAGACGCCCCGCTTGCGTTTCACGTGGGTCAACTTGATGACATCACTGTTGTGCAAGCGTTGTGTATAGTTGAAAATGGCAAGTGGAGAAAACGAGCCGCTTTGCGTTATTATTGCCCCACCCTCCTGTCTGGAAACATTTTCTTTTTGCAGTCAATTACAACAGGGATGGTCAAAAAACGTTTACAAGGCACTGTTTGCAGACGTCACTCAACGTGAGTGCCGTATAACTGGTAATACATCGACATGATCGCTTACGCCAAAATCCCCAGGAAACTCTTTGAAACTTTAGTAACAATTACTAAAGCGATTGGGGTGTTCAATGCCAACGATATGTCGATGAAGATGTGCGATTTCCGCATATGATTAAAACACTCGAGCCACTTCACAACATTCCTCGTCTCCATTTTAATAGCAAAGTTCCTTCTATAGTGACGTACAGCTTCCGAATATTTAATATATGTGGAGCAGATTTTCAAATGCATTTTCTGTCGATGCAAGTAGCGTAATAGTGCAGGTGTTAAGTAAAAATGTTGATTTATTCATTAGAGAAAGTTTTCTTATGAACCTTATTAAAGACGGTAATGTAAATTTACCATGATTTTACTATAGTAATATTGTAGTAACCATGACTGCTGTCACCATAGATTTATTTGCAGATATCATGGTTTTAATACAATTAACCTTGGTTTTACAACAGTAATACTGTAGTTTCTATATAGTAACCATGATTTGACTATACAGTGTAAACATTAGGGCTGCACAATTACTCGAAATAAAATCGAAAACGCGATATGACCTTGTGCGATTATTAAATTGCAAAGAGCTGCTATTTAATGAAATAAATATTCTGCTCCCTTCAAAGTTTATTTGCAATGCTCTGTCCAGTCTATATTAAATTAGCGCATTATTACAGTGTTTTCAGAGCGGTTCTGTGCTCCACAACTCCCTCTCATGCTTACAGTAACGGAAGTGATCTGAGTTCGGTTCCGTTTGCTCACGTGCGCTAAACGCTTTATGTACACTAAACTGCCGCATCCTGCCTGAAGCGGTTTTATTATGATCTGCGGTAGCAGCATCTCCGTTTCCGCAAGGCACCGGCATCATAATAATAACGCGTAATACAAGATGGGTATAATTCAAACATCTTTATTAAATGATTGCTGATCAAACAGGATTAACAGTAACACCTGTAGAGTCCAGAAACATCTCTTCAGTCTCCCGTCATTTGTTTACCGCTCACGAGAGCGAGTGTCGCCCTTATTACAGTCCCCGCGGAAACAAGTGAAAGCGGAACAAATATTACCAACATCCAACATAATGAAAAGGAAGGAACATACATATAATAAATCTATATCACATATTTAGTTACTATAATATAATGCAATGCTAAAAAAAAATATAATAAAATTATTAATACAAATAGTTAAATGAAATGGTGACAAATAACCCAAATTTCCACTTTAATTGTAATTACACTAATGGGTCATCAGTTCAACTTCAGTTTGACATTAAGCCTCATTCTTTAGGACTATCTTATATACAGTAAAGAATAGTTTGTATAAGTCTACTAGTTTATAAGGCCTAGAATGAAGAGTAACATTTATATTGTGTGTATACTGAATTATTCAATCAATCAACATTATTTTGACAGCAACAACTATGTTTTTACCAACAGGGAAATGTAAAGCGTGACATTGAACAGAAAGTTTACATATAACCAGTTTTAACAGAGCTGCTGATAAAAAGTTAAGTGATCAACATCGATTGATGAGATGAAAATTGGCGATCGATGACGGATTTTAAAATCCTGATTGGAGCGTCCCTAATATACAAGTTGACTGTTTAAAAAACTAATGTTGATGATTAGTGGGCGGAGATCCGGTCACAAAATGAACAAAAACATGTACACTGTGGATGGTAACATTTGGATATGAAGAAGACTTTGTTTCACTGTTGATATGTTTATATGTTTATTTGTTTGTGGTTGAACTGAAATATGGTCTCAGTTTGGCTCTTTTTAAGAGGGTTCAATGTGAAAACCCCAGCAGCCTTTTTACAGTTGAGCATGTGGAAAACATCACCATCATAATCGCAGTTCAAATCACAATCGCAATATTTTTCTAAATAATCGCAATATGACTTTTTGTCCAAATCGTGCAGCCCTAATGTAAACATGATATATATAATAAGCCATGTTGATTTTGTGGTTACTAGGTTTTTACTACAAATACCATAGTTAAACTAGTTACTGTAAAATAATGATTTTTGTTTATTAAGGGCAAACCTGTTGAAGTGTTTGTTGCCAAATGGAGTATTCTTTCTTTGGATTTGGCAGTAATACTTTTTTTTCTGAACATAGCAAATATCCGTGACCCTAAATCCATGATACACACCGAACTGTGAGAAATTTGAACCGTTTCATCCCTAGTGCCCCCACACACACACACACACACAATGCTGACTAGTTTTACAAGGTGACGGTCTGAGATGTTGCATTATGAAACCATTGTTATAAGCTGCATTGAAACTGCATTGTCAAGGCCACCACAACTGTGGTTGTTCAGTCTCTTTCACACACATACACACCCTGTGCACCAATTCTGCAATATCTTACAGCACATCTCACCACTTGTTGATGAGACAGCATCACTCAAAACTTCGTTTCTATCAGGACTACATTCAGGATAAAGACTATTTACTCTGGGGTTTTATTCAGAGAGAGCTTTTAAAGTTAACAAATGTTTAACTTAATGTTTGTCAAACAGTACATTGGGCGATGAGACATTCTTTAATCTGCAAATAAAACCATCTTAACAGCTCAAATACAGTTTCTATTTTCTTGAGAAGTTAAATGAACAATAAATCTATATTTTAAATCTCTTGACGTTTTACCAAATAGCAGGATATCCCTTGAGGATATATGACATACCCTTGATGATTATTAAATAATAAAAGCAGTTTAATTTCATATTAATGTTTCAACTTTGACTGATTGTTACAAATAAAACCTGTCTTGAATATCATGTTCTTGTGAGCAAAATGGATTACAAAATAATTTGACCATTTAGTAAACTACAACCATAGCACCATATAATCATATAAACAATTATAGGGTACAAAATAGTCTCAATATATGGGCAGGGGTGGATTTCTATTAAAGGGGTCATGAAATGCTCTTTTTTATATAGTTTTATTATCTTCCCTGAGGTCCACTGATAGTGTTAGTAATGTTGTTTTTGCACCAAAACGGTCATAATTTAAAATAAATATGATTATTTTCCACCCCTCTCTGGCCCTCTGTCTAAAAACGCTCCATTTTGGTCTAAACACCTCCTTAAAGCTTCAATGTAAACGCCCAATGTTCTGATTAGCTAACATCGTGCAGCCCCTCAAATACAGCCATATTTGAAACTCAATCGGAAGGAAATGAACAAGCGCCACAACATTATAAAACTAAATTTCAGGGTTTACACACAACACACATCCAACACATTGCATCCGAATATGTTAAACCAGAGGTCCCAAACCCCCGGGTTGTGACCCGGTAGTTGCTACCAGGTCATGAGAACATTCTGGGAAACATTTCTGTGCAGAACTGATATACACCATTTGTCCTTTATGAGGCACTATCCAAATTTACATAAAAGTTGTGATTTCAGAAAACTTCGGTTCCACTCTTCGTATAGATGAAGTTACTGTTTACAAACAAATGCTCCGCCCTGTCCTTTCCTGGTTCTTTTGGTAGCCCAGAAGGGGGACAGATCCCGTCTCCACCACCGCAGCGCATGGACTAGTGTTTGTGAAAGTATAAGTGAATAAAAATATTGTCATACTGCTAAAATTATGTCTATTAAAAGTATATAATTTTGGTTAATCGAAAAGCAGCTGTTATTAAATTCTGATATGAAATAATATTATTATTTATTGTATGTGGGTTAATAATTTAAGCTGTAAAGACACATATTGCATGTCTAGCGGTAGAGCTGGGCGATAAAACGATATCTATCACGATAAAGAAAATCCACGATAAGCTTTTGAGGAATTTTTGATATTTACTGCGTGTCGCTAAAAAACAAGCAGTTCGGCTTTCTCAGGCTGTGTTTCCATTGAGGCGGACGAAATCCGCTCGAAGGCGCTCACAGCGCTAGGAGAGAGTTTGCTTCGCACCGCTGCCAATCCTACGATCCACCTTGCGAGCATGACGCTCGGCTTTCATAGGAATGAATTGAAAACGCTCTCAGCTTCGCTCACAACGCGCCAGTGGTAACGTAGGGTCAGACTGGATGAACTTGCTAATGCTAGCTGCCTTGCTAACGATTAGGCTACATCGGACACCGGATTGATTCCATCCGAACCGCAAGACTTCATGACAACGGTTACGTCCTCTCATCGTCTCTAGTGAAGAGCGCGACAGAACAACAGTGATGTGGACAACAGCTCTGATCTTTCTGCGCTGTAATCTTGAATATTGTTCTCTAGCACCAAACATGCATCGTTTCTGCCCTGTCCCGCTCCGCACGCGTTGCTTCTTTTCCCTGCATGCATGTAGACATGAAGTGCCGCATGAGTTAACGTGGTTTCAAAGCACCTTTTAGACCATAATGTTTTTCCCTTCTAAATGTATCTTTATTAATCAGCCTGTTACGAGCCTTTAATAATAAACAAATCGAATAAACAAAACGATTTCTGTTCAAATTTTTTTACAATTAATTAGATGTCTGGAATGGATAAGGAAAGACTAAAATTACTAGTTGGTAGAATAGTCTCTCACTTAAATAAAAATATACAAATGTTTTTAAAAAAATTTAAAGAATGTTTTCTAAATGTTCTCTTGGGACACCCCTGAACCCACATTCAGCATCATTCCACAGTCACAAGGGCTTCTATGCCCCATACTTGGGTATCTGAATCTAAAGAAATATAAAAAATATTTCAATTTAATGTAAAAATATTCCAACAATTACTGGACTGCTGTCACTATGCTTCAGAACAAACAGATGATCTTTTAACATTCATTTTCAATTTATAAACTGTAAAAGATGGTAAAATTAGTAAAAGATCCCGTAGACCCCACTGCTTTGGTCGTCTCTGGACCCCCTGTGCAGTTTTGTAGAGACTATTTTGACTGTTTAGACTGTTTCCGTCAACTTTGAAATAAAAAAAAGAAAGTGCAACGTGTAAATGTATATTGTGATAAATATCGATATCGAACAATATGAAAAAGATTATCGTGATAACAATTTTGGCAATATCGCCCAGCCCTATCTAGTGGTAGTTTATTCGTAGTTTTATAGATCGCATTTCTTAGGCTTTAGAAGCGTGTTAAACATGTGATGATGTGTATTCATCAACCTGTTACATGTCCGACATTATCATACAGGCTCATTGAGCCAAGTTTAAACTTGGTTTGCCGATATTTCAGAAAATAACCTGCGATGTGACGTCAGAGCACAAACATGAGTGTGAAACTAACGTAACCCTAGCACTGAAATGCACATAGCCAGAAATGCATCAAAATGGTCAAAGGCATTCATCTAGTGCATGTTATCATGCACCAACAATTAAAACTAGTGCATATGAGCATAAGAACGCACAGCAAGAGAATGGCTTCTTCTTTTCAGAGTTGTAACTTGACACCGCATCTTTTTAATACACCTTTTGCATTCGTGGGTCAATTTTGACCCAGTAATTTAAGCATATAAATCCTTCATAACTTGATGGTTTTCATCAAGAGCTGTATTGCATGTCATTAATAAGTTCTTAACTGTTCATACAGTTTGATATTTTTGGCACGTTAACTGTCAAATATAAAAGTTATTAATTAATATGACATTTAAAAAATAAATAAATAATTATATTTAGTTGTATGAACTGCCAGATGTCCATGTGCAAGTATGCTGTAATCTGGTTTTGCATCAGATGTTTGCTGTTTCAAACTCTATTTAGACTAATGTGTGCATTAATTAAATTTTGCCACACCCCTTTAGGCTTTTCACTAGTACAATTGTTAAGTTGCATCTGTCATGTCTGTTTTGTACGAGAATGTGTGTGTCTGTGTATGTTTGTAAACAAGATGCAGTCCCAGTGAATGACAAAAAGTGTGTGAGAGAGTATGGAAAAGAAGCAAAAATGTAAATTAAGTGTTTATAAGAAACAAATTGAATTGTTAGGTGTACAAAAAACCTATATAATATCATGTGTAAAGCCACAATTGTTGCCTGGGTCACAACTGACCCAAGAACATAAAATATGAAACAGATATTTAAAATGGTTAACAATTTTATTTAAAAAAAATCAGAAAATATAATGTGTATTTTAATAGTCTTGACAAAGTCCCAGAGTTTGGTTCCCGTATTAAAAACGATGTGGTATTTAAAAATTATTATCTGCGTCTCCCAGGTCAAAAAATACCAGAATGCAATAGGAGGGTTAAAAGCAGCCCGAGATACATGACAACAGTCAAAGATGTTTGTGTAATGCATGTTTATATACAAAAATAATGAACAAATAGTCCAGATGGGTCCCCTTTGGTGTTCAGGAATAGTTAGGCCACACTACGCCTATCTGTCCTGCTCTCTCTCAGTTTGCGAATCAAAGCACCTGTGGGCGTGGCCAAAGGTGTGATGATGTAAAGAAGGCGTTGATGTTTTTTCTCTGTAGAGGCGGTCATGAATTAATGGGCTCCCTAGTGACTAATTTGGACGTTTAATCACGATACGATCTTGTATCGATTCTCTTGGCCCGCGATCCAATATTTGCTGATACTTCAAAGTCTGCCATGATACAATTCGATTCAGGGGCCTGTGATCGATATTCCGATATTATGTGCCTATTTGACAAAATCAATAATTTTTTTTTTTGGCCTCAAATGCAACCAAAATATATTTATTTTATTCAGCTCTGTATCCACACTGAAACAAAATAAGGTACTTCAGGTGTTTAATTAAAAAGATAAGTAACATAAAAAAATACTCACATATAAGTTATCATCAATCGTTTGTTGACAGCTAATTTTTCAGTTTAGTCCAATTAAAAGTACTTACATACCCATGACTTGTTTCCAACTATCCGTGCTATCTGGTTTTCTTGGCTACAACTTCCACAGATGTAATGAAATATTCTGGGATAAATGTTAGTAAAGGTGTTGATGTTTGAAGTGTAAAGTCTTATAATTGATGCTGGAGCTGAACAGGTGTTTCACTTTCCCTCATTAGTGCTGTTCAGAATGTCGGCGTTGTCAATATGTTTCACATGGTTGAACTTCTCCATGGTATTTTAAAATAGCAAATTCACATGTAAAATTCAAATGGGTCGCATGTGAATTCAAATGGGTCGCAGCCCGAATGAACCGCGCATGTGAGCCAGCTTTGGTGCATTATGAGCCGCTCTGCACTTGTCATGAAAGCTCACATTTTAAGGAGAGCCCAGTTGACATGTACACACTGATCTTGTCAATGGAGCTCACATTTGGCGGGAAGACCGGTTGACTAGGGTGCATGGATAGCGGAGCACAATTTGACTTCAAAGATCCCGCGCACATCCTTGCCCCACATGAAAAGCATATTTAGTGCTCAAACTCAAATGAACGTAATAAGGGTTGCTTCAATGCCTGATGGAAATGCGTACAGACGTCGCTGACATGAGAGTGTTAAAATAAAGGTACATCTTTAAAAAATGTCTATATCGATATTTATGTGTTGTTTGGATAACATTGGATCGTTGGTCATTGGATCGATGGATCGTTGCACCCCTACTAGTGATGTAGAGTATTCGCAGAAGTACAGAACGAGGCATTTTTGCAGCTTGGTTTCAATACATGCTTTTATTGCATTGGGGATTCATTTTGGGTTCTGAAATTTACTGTATGTTATTATAATAGAACGACCTCTTATGTCAAAACATCAAGCAAAATGCTATTCCTCATGATCTGACCCCATTAAAACTAACAGATTTCAACCCTTTATTTATTTATTTATTTTTTTAAATGAAGGTCTCATAAAATCTCAGCTGAAAACTTTTTACGATGCCTTCATCATTTATCTTTGGTAGGGGTGCACCGATCGATTGGGCACCATGTGATCGCCGATCGGCCTCAAGCTGCAAGAATCAGGGCCGATCTTTTTTGCAGCACACAGGAAATCCCACATACACTGCTACTCTAATGAATAAGCACTTTCTCAGGCCTGTCCCACAGTTGTGGTGTCATTTCCACCATACAAACAATTTTGCCCCTAATAAAGTTAGTGAAGGCATACTCGATAACTAAGCTGACAAATAGTCAATAATAAAGCATGCTAGATATTAAATATGACATTAAATATAACGTGATTTCCAATCAAGCTGCAGTTTTGCCAAATTATGCACAAAACATACATGAAAATATTATTTAACTGTGTGTATTTAGACTACGTCAAATGTTAGCTATGAAATAATCCTAAGCAAGACAAAAAGTATCTTACACATTTTTTAAATGTAATTTCCACAACAGATGTCTATTAAACACAACACAGAATCGGAGATTTGCTGGAAAATTGACTACGGTGGGAATTTTAATTTACTTTCAGAGAAATGTGTTTTTACATAAATGGCATAAATCTCCTGTGATGCATAAATAACAAAAAAAAAAAACATCCATATATGCAATAAGATACACAACAGCTAGGTGCACATGTGTTTTGCACAAGTGTGTAAGAGTGTATTGTATATCAGCATCCAGAACTATCAGCACTATCATTCTGCAATTTAAAAAAATAACCAGCTGTAAATGAGGATGCCACTATCTGAGTGTTGATTGGCTAAGAAGAACCAAAACCAAATGCCACCACTCGTCTGTGATTGGCTAGACCTAACCATGATGTAAATATCTGACATTTCTCTCATGAGGTAAAACATGAGGTCAGGCGGTCAAGCAGAGAGAATCACAGCGAAAAGTTCACGTCTAGCAAGATTATGCACTGAAGCCCTGCGTCAGTAACACAATGCAATCAAGAGACCGCATGTATTATTAAGACATGCCCCAATACAGTCAGCCGGCTGGTATTGAGTTTCCAAGGCAACTCCATGACGGGATGCATACCATTACTGCTGATCACCTAACGAAATACCTTGTTTCCTTCTGGGCGGTTCAATGACGACTTACCAGACAAGCTATAAAATAACACTTTTGAGGAGGCACACAGCTTTCATTGCTGATGATGTGGATATGCAATGTGTGTGCGGTACTAATGGCAAACAGCACGGGGGTTTGTGTTGGTAGTTTGTGACCACTGGACATGAGAGAGAGAGAGAGGTAGTTCATGAGTCACAATCTGCTGTGCATGAATTAGCATTTGTCCCTCTATAACCTAAAGACCAGTCCCGTCCCATCTGTGCTGTTACACCTGTAATGTCTAATATCAAGCCTCACATCTGAACCTGTGAATACTAGGACAAGGAAAACAACGGCAGATGGCAGATGTGTATAACTAATTTACAAAGCAGTGTAATTCCAACAAGATCCACCAGCTTTGGTGCATTATGCAAACAACAAATGCTGCCATGTTTTGATCAACGTAGCTCTGACTGCAAATGTAATAACACTTAAGGATTAACTCAATTAATAATTAAAAGACTAACTGTGACTTTTTAGCCCATTAATGTGTTTGCAAAACCTTTTATCCATAGAAATGTTTCTGAATTGTTGTTAATTTACTAGTTGACAGACTAAACCCTTAAAAAGCCAGATTTAAAGTCTTTATCATCTTAATATAATCATAGCCAGTGTTGGGTGTAATGCATTACTACCAAGTAATTAAATTACTTTTCCACCGGAAAAGTAAGGGATTACTCTTAATTATTCAGTAATTTAATTACAGTTTCATCTGACGTAATTGTGTAGGATATACAGTATTACAGCTGTAAAGCCTATAGAACAAATCTAAATAAAACAATAGTGCTTTTATATAGCGAATAGTGAAATTAAACGTCTAAAGTGTATGTTTTCTAATTTAATACCTGCATTTTTTGTGCAGTGTCAGATTTAAAAAAAAACATTTTACTATAAAATCTCCTCCCTGCCCAGTAGGTGGCGATATGCACAAAGAAAGCAAAAAACATATGGTGCGTTCATATACAATGCGGAAAAAAAGTCGCCTCGCATTGCTCACGTGAGTTTGACCACTGGATTGAATTTGTGTTTAAACTTGTGTTTGCGCAAGTAACGCGAACCCGCGAGTATTCCTCCTTCTCTTCCGGAAAAGGACAGGAGGAGGGGCTTTTACGACAACTTATCTTTCCACCATCAACTATGGCCGATATCACAACTATTGGTGCCATTGATGTTGTGTCGTACAATTTCGGGTGCCCACACACCGCTACAAACATTTTCTCATCCATTTTACCCAATTTGTTTTGCTAGTACATCAATACATCAGTGACATCCGGACAATCTCAATGCTGATAGGCTTCGCCACAATGCGAAAGTTAAAATTTAAACATGTGCGAATGAAGCAATTTTGCGTGTTCGAGTCGCGCCATTCACTTCATTCGTGCCTTTGCATTGACTTTGTATGTAATCTTGCCCTGCGAAACGCTCGCTTTGCGTTATATGTGAACGCACCATTAGAGCGCATTGGGAACAGGGCATTCCAAATTGGGGAGAAAAGGGACAAATAAATAATAATAATAATAATTTTATGTCTATCCTTGTATTTTTCATCTGGTCGAGATTGATTAGGGTTTTATAAAGTAATTAGTAATAAGTAATGCAATTACTTTTCAGACAGAGCAATTGATACAGTAATCTAATTACACTGTAGATTTTGTAATTAGTAGTTACTAGTAATTAATTACTTTTTTAGAGTAATGTACCCAACACTGATCATAGCAAATCCATAATAGAGATAAAATGTTAAAGTGGTGAAATTCAATGAAAATAAAGTTAATTAAAGGCTAGTTTTACACCGAAATAGTACTACAGAACTGGAGCAGAACCTTCAAAATGACAATAATAATATTAAAACCAACCATAAGCAGAACCAAAGACCCTTTGATCGACACCCCGCTGACTGCTTCGGTCCTTTTCATTAAAAACATTGTGATTATATGGATTTTTTTTTATTATTACAAAAATAATCGAAATGAACAGCAAACTGATTAGACTTCATTTAAATAACGCAAAACACAAGCGAAAAAAACATTTATAAGGCATTACCTGAAACGGGTTGCTAAAGTCCGGGTCCGCGAAGGGGTTGCTGTCAAAATCTGACATTTTACAGGTTTAATGTGACCGTTTTATTCTGAAAAGTGAGATTATATTAAAGGTGTTCGGTGAGGAAACGAAGCAGCAGCAGCAGCAGCTCGAGACTGATACACAACCGCAAAATGGCATAATCGGAAGTGACGTAGGGTGCAACGGCAGCCCAGTATGATCTTTAAATTATTATATTTTTTTCTAAATTATATTTTTTTTATGTTGGTTTTAACCTTTACAGTCTATGGTTTTTAACTTATGTTGTTTCGCTAAATCACGTTCTTTTATAATAAACAAATTTCTATTTTTGTGCCCATCAGTCCTATTTCAGTGTTCCATTTATGTTTATTTTATATTATTTCGTTTTATTTCGTCTCGTTCTGTATTATTTTATTTTATTTTTAATGTAATTCTCCACATTCTTTACTGTTCCTTGTTAAGCTATTTCACGCACTTTTATGCTAGTAAAAATGTCTATAAAATGTATACAAATGTTGTTGTTGTTGTTGTTGTTGTTTTGAGAGGGGGGGGGGGGGGGGTAATGTTTTTTGTTAAATCATTTTTGGATAGCGAAAAAATTAAATAAAATAGAAGAGAATAATAAAAACTTCAGAAAGACAATATTTGGACATTGCTGCCACCAGGAGTGTGATAATAGCTATTACAATTTAATCAGAATTATCGACTATTTCCCCATTCATTTTTGATTGTTTATTTACTGAGACAAAAAGTACCTCAGATATTTATGACTGCAGGTTATCTATGCTTATTATGAATGTTTTATATTTTTTCTATGCATTGAAATCCAGAGATCCTGGCCTTATTTTGTTGTCGACTGTATGAGGAAAAATATGATTGGTCTCTTGATCACATGGACTTGCACCATTAAATAAATTATTGTCTGGATCTAGTATTATAGTCTCTATAAAGTATTAATAAGACGTTGTAAACAGCTGATTGACAGATGTCATCAAATGTTACCATCAAAAGGAGATATTTTATGACTCTGTGTTTATTTGATGAAATTAAACAATGAAGGATTAACTAAATTAAAAATTAAAAGACTAACTGTGACATTTTAGCACATGAATGTGTTTGTAAAACCCTTTATACATATAAATGTTTCTGAGTTGTTGTTTGTGGTGTACCTACTCTTAATATAGCTGTAGATTTAATAATGGTCATGTTCCCTACAGCATAGAAAGAGTGAAATATGAAAGGAATAGTTCACCCAAAAAAGCCAGAACTTTGAAGGTCCAAAAAGCATATAAAGGCAGCATAAAAGTAATCTGAAACAGATCAATATTTAAGTTCTTTTTTACTATAAATTCTCCTCCCTGCACAGTAAATGGTGGTATGCACAAAGAATGGAATTGGCAAAAACAAAAGAAGAACGTGGAAGTGAAAGTGATAGTGGAGATTTATAGTTTTAAAAAAACTGCCATAAAAATATTAGATCTTAATGTTATTTACAATTTCAACTAGTTAATTTTTTTAACCAACATCAGTCCTGATCATAACTACCAAATGTATTAAAAATATTAAACATTTACATTTTAAAGCCAGGGTTCTTGAATGAAAGTATAATATCATATAATTTATGATTGTATGCTTTAATGGCACTTGGATAAAATATTGCAGTTTTAATGGGTTTCAATGGGGACATTTTTGTCCTGAAGGCCCCGCGTGTAACTATTTCCTGTACACAGTGTGTTATAGATGTATTATAGGAGCTGAGGTTGAAATAACAAAATTCCCCAAAAACACACACCTTTGGCTAAATGTATGCCTTTGGTATTAACACAGCCAAAATTATAAAAAAATAAATAAATAAATAATAAATTATTAAAAAGACAAAATTTCCTGAAGGTCACACAAGGGTTCAATTCTTTGACCTGTTCATGAATTATTTATTTAATTTTATATGTTTTTTTAAAAAAAAATAATTAAAAGAACAGTTTAATTTCTATCCTTGTATCCTTTAAATCCTTTGTTTACTATAACGTCTCCTCCCTGCCCAGTAGGTGGCGATATGCACAAATAATGGAATTGCCAAGAACAAAAGAAGAAGAAGTGAAAGTGAAAGTGGAGATTTATGGTAAAAAGAAATTGAAATTTTTTAATATTGATCTGTTTCACAACCACACCTATCATATCACTTCTGAAGACATGGATTAGACCACTTTTTACAGCTTTAAATTAGAAAACATAAATTTTAACAATAGACGTTAAATTTCAATTTTAAATTCACTATTATTTTATATAGAATTGTTCTATAGTCTATACAGTATTTAGCACAATTACATCAGAAGTAACTGTAATTAAACAACTAAAAAATTAAGAGTAATCTGTTAAATTAGTGGGTTATTTAATTACAGTAATTCATTACTTAGTAATGCATTACACCCAACACTGACCATACATGCGTTTGTTTAGTTGTTGTTTTTTTAGTCATTTAGTAATTTTTTAGTCATTTAGTCATTGTGTATCAAAAAAATTAAATCAAAATAATTTTTGACAATACTGTAATTTCATATTTAATAAAAACGATAATAAGTGCGATAATCGCCTAAAGTAATATATATATAAATATATATATATATATATATATATATATATATATATATATAGAATATATATTATTTTTGGTCACACATTATACACACAGTTTTTTTTGCATATATACAAGTGAAATTTATTAGTTTCCACATTTATTTATTTATTTATTTATTTCACAGAACACTACAAGTTCATATTTGCAGATTTATCAGATACCATTCTGTAAAAAAAGGACCTCCCAGAAGCCATACCGGCTTATAAATAGGGCCCTTCAAGACACAATCAACACTAATAAACAAAAAAAAATAAAAAAATAATAATAATCCCATCCACACCAACAACAACACCATTCACCACAAAATACCCCCCCACCCCCACCAGCCAGCACACAACACACATCTCATCCTTCCCTTAAACAAAATCCAATAATAGGGATATTCAAACATCAAAAAAAATAAATCAAAAAAATCAGATAAACATTGTGATCTATCATACATAATGTTGCAACAAATTGAGTTTAAAATGCCTTTATTCCTTTATAGAATTATCAATCTCATTCCAGATCCCAGGACCTTTACATGCTATACTAAAACTAGTACACTTCAGCTTACGCTTTTTCCCTCGTAATAGAGTTCTCCTTCTAGTGTTATGGTCATGAGTGGACGAGGTGACTGGGATCAGATGGCATAGTTTTGGATGCAATTTATAAACTACTTGATACATAATACAAGCATTTTGAAAACTGTTGCACTCAGCGAGCTTTAAGAGCTTATACCTATAAAAAAGCGGACCAGAGGGAGCATCATAATTTGCCCATGATATAACACGTAAAACTTTCTTCTGTAGAATCTGCAGTTTTTCAAGATGGCTTGGATACGTGTTACACCATATAATATTACAATAATTTAGACGTGATTCAAAGAGAGACCGGTACAATATTAGAAGAGCATTATAAGGAAGATCATATCTTAATCTATAGAACAGACCAACATATTTTGACAATTCTTTTGTTAAAAACTCTATATGTTGTTTAAAGTTTAAGAACTCATCTAAGTAAATTCCTAAGAATTTGATGTTCTCTACTCTTTCAATTACTTTATTATGTATTTTGATTTGTATTCTTTCAATGTTTGTCCGGCTTCTATTTGAACGAAATATAATAAATTTGGTTTTAGATACATTTACAGATAATTTGTTATGTTTAAACCAACTATCTACTTTAACTAATTCCTCATTAACAAGCTTTTGTAAAATATCAAGATTTTTATGATACAAAAATGTGAGACACATATCCCAGCTAAGCTGAGGTCAGATAAATGCTGTACTTTCAGAGATATTTTTAATATGTTTCGGACCAAAACGTCCCATAAACTGAACAGGCAGCGCCAGCTGAAGCGTGGGCTCTGATCCTCTGGGGTGGGTGGGGTATTACATCCTCATATATATATATATATATATATATAAATAAAAATACAGTTGTTTCGCCCATGTAAGCTCTACAGTAGGTGGCGGTAATACTCCTAAGGAGTGAGCGGCCATTAACAAGACGACGAAGAAGAAGAAGAAGAAAACAACCGTAAACAAGCTTGATGACGTCACAGCGTGTGTTTCAACTGAAAGGCCTCTCTTCAGTTTACGGAAGTCGCTTCGCTATCACGCCGCTAAACTTAACCCCAGCTTCTACTGTTTAGATTAGCTGGACTCTTTCGGCGTTGTTAAGACCCGTGTCAGACTGCAGAATGCGGTTGAGATGTTGGCTGGTGTTTGCTGTGTGTGTTGTGTGGAGTTTCACGATAACAGCGGCGATTGAACCGATCAGCACCAGCATTGCTGTCGGTATGGCGGCCGCAATCACCGGCTTTCTGGCCAGTTATCAGAACGTGCTGTATTACTTTCAGGAGTGCTGCAGACCTGAGTGGATTTCATACAATAAAACAGGTTTGTAGGGGGGTGTTTTATCTCAATTTGGTCTTCTAGGACGCAATTATGGGCGTGTTTACTGTTTCAGTTTTGCTTTGTTCGATATGTCATATGGCAACCTGATAAATTCACATTTAACGTTACTAAAATGAATTACATTGACATTTGTCACAATTTAAATGAATTTAAGTCCATGGTGATGCACATATTTGTAAACCATAGACTACAGGAGCATATATAATTTGTTAAAATTAGCCAACATCAACGTTACTTTTTTAATCAGCATGCAAATGTAATGCATATCATAGCCTATATAATTACCCATATTATATATATATATATATATATATATATATATATATATATATATATATATATATATATATTCTGGTATTAATTTGACATTTACAGTATCACTGCTGTAAATCTAGTATTTATTTATTTATATATGGTACCAAATAATTAGTCAACAATTTGTGTAAATTAAATGTAGTATTATGGAAACGTTTTTGTTAAAGGTGCACACACATTTCTACATTTTTCTTTCTTAATTTAAAAAGTTTGACTAATTAACAAATTAATAGTCATTTTGAAACATATGTATAAAATCATGACCTCTTGCAAGTCCTCGTGGTGGCGTAGTGACTCAATCCAGGTGGCGGAGGATGAATGTCAGTTGCCTCCGCGTCTGAGACCGTCAATCCGTGCATCTTATCGTGTGACTTGTTCAGCGCGTTACCACGGAGACATAGTGCGTGTGGAGGCTTCAGGCTATTCTCCGCGGCATCCACGCACAACTCGCCGCGCACCCCACCGAGAATGAGAACCACATTATAGCGACCACGAGGAGGTTACCCCATGTGACTCTACCTTCCCTAGCAACCGGGCCAATTTGGTTGCTAAGGAGACCTGACTGGAGTCACTCAGCACACCCTGGATTTGAACTCACGACTCCAGAGGTGGTAGCCAGTGTCTCGCTGAGTTACCCAGACCCCCCAAAATCTTTTCTTTTTTAAGGGGGACGAGTCAAAAGTATTTTTGTGGTAATCAACATCATGCCACAAATGTAAGGCAATACGAGTGTTGGTGTTTTTGGCGTAGTGGACTTTAGCTAGTAATCACATGGTTGTAGTTTCAGATCTTTCACAATAAAATTGTATTCTGTGAGGTTGTGTTGTTGTGCCAGGACTGATGGTTACTCCAAGCCTTTGTCAAATTGATGGTGTCTTTTTCAATGGCAACATAGTGAGTCGAGGAAATAAATTGCACTGCTTCTGGTGATAAATAAGATCCTCTTGGCTCCTGTTTGGTTTCTCAGTACATTACAGAATGCAGTGCATATCTGATCATTTAAATCTGTTCTCTCATCCACAGGACTGAAGCATGACCTTGACACGAAGCTGTTCGGGCAGCATGTCGCCGCGCGGGTCATCCTGAAAGCCGTCACGGGTTTCATGAGCCGTGAAAACCCCAAGAAACCGCTGGTTTTGTCCCTCCACGGCTGGACAGGGACGGGGAAGAACTATGTCAGCCAGCTCATAGCTGAAAACATTTACCAGGAAGGCATGTCGAGCAGTTTCATTCATCTGTTTACAGCCACAGCACACTTTCCTCATGAGAAGCACATAGATTTGTACAAGGTACGTTTTTTTTTCTTTGTTTGTTTTTGCACACAAACTCTCATAATGAACATTGAATGTTCCACCACAAAAATAAAACTTAAAAATACAGTATTTTGATGGTGTCATCAGATACAAGTGTAAAAATGTCTCAATTTGAATGCTTTTTATTACAGAATATGTCAATGAATATTACTATTACTATCATAACACCCAAAAAAAGTTAAAAACAGTTTACATCCAAAATACAACGCTTGACCTATTTCCAGTTGTAACATTGTTGCAGAAAGTGCTTAAATAATCAAATGGAACCTAATTTCATATTTCATGATGACTCATAATCAAAAGTTGTTTCTGTGCATTATCATATATGTTTATAATTGTGTCTATGTGTGTTTGTAGACACAGTTGCAGGAGTGGATAAGGGGAAATGTTTCCAACTGCGCACGCTCCATGTTTATCTTTGATGAAATGGATAAAATGCATCCCGGGCTGATCGACAGTATAAAACCATACCTGGACTTTTATGACAATCTGAACGGAGTGTCGTACAGACAGGCCATCTTCATCTTCCTCAGGTCAGTGTCATCAGCACACTTATACAATTGTATGGGAGAAAGAAGCTGTTTTTTTTTGTGCCCTTTGACCAAAATGTCCTTTAAATGTACTCCGTACGCCATCATGTCACATTCATTCATTTTAGTCAGATTTACTAAGAGGAAAGCAAACTACTCACCTTTTGGCTAAAGTCACTTTTTTTTAAGCTAATGTGCCCAATTTGTTTGGTAGAAGGTTCTAAATTTTATCTATTAAAATCACTTGAAATGGGTACTTAAATACAACAAACAAATCAACTAAAGATATATTTGTGCCCTGACTTTCTCGCCTCTCATCCCTTTGCATCCCTGTATTTTAGTCAACAAAAATAACATTTAATTTTTGGTGTCTTTAACTGCTATTTACTCAAATTAATGTATATATGATACAATGTACTCTCCTAAATTCTCACAATATTCACATTTGCTGCTACTGATGGTGAGGTACAGGCAGGTTTTAGGGTAAGGGTTGGATTAGTGTTTGGGGTAAAGTAAACGGTGTAACTACAGGTATAATTAAATACAGGTATTTTAAATATAAGTAGAATGCAACAACACGTATACACCGTACATAATAAGAACATTGTAGCAAATGCTTGATTACATAGTAGCTAAAGACACCTTATATATAGTGGATTCAATAATAATGTGCAAAATGATAAAAAAAATGCATCATACTTTAACCAAATTTTCTATATATATATATATATATATATATATATATATATATATATATAAACGTATTAAACAATGTAAAGATTGTGTTTAATGTGTAAGATAAAACAACATGAGAAACTGTCCTGAAGGCCTGAGATCCTGATATAATAGCACATGACGAATATACTGAATTATTTGCTACTATTTAGGCGTTACTCTGTTGTGAATTCTTCTCATTTAGACACTTTAGGACAGGCCTATTCAACTCATGGCCCGCAAGCAAAATCCAGACGGTTTGTACATTTTCAGTGGCCCGCGTGAGGTTGTCAGTTTTCTTGAGGGCTGTTCACACTGAATGCGTTTTATTCTGTTCACTTTTCCCCCAATTGTTTTCCTTGCATTAGACGGACATCACGTCACATATTGATGTTCTTGCAGTGTCTCGTGCAGGAGCGCCGTGTTTTTTAGATGCTTTCAGAGGTTGTGCTACAGATAATAATTTTCCATAATTTTGACTTAATGGGAAGATTAAAGAACTAAAATCATGGACGAGTTGAGAGAAACCAAAAAGTTATATTTGTTAATTTGGTCCTGAAAGCATGCGATTTGAAAAGTCAAAATAACAAACCACTGTTATTGTTGAATAATTTTTATTTATTTATTTATTATCCGATTTACTCTATTTTTTTTTTCATTATTTTTATTTTTTCAGAATATACTGCTGGAATATTTTTCAACATGATTATAAAATGAAAGATATAAACACACATGTTTTATTTATATAGTGAGCCAATATTATAGACCTGATATCTGACAGATTTTCATTATATATCTGATACTGATTTTGAAAATATTGTGGATTGGCCCGCAAGACCCACTTGTCAATATAGTTGAATTGCCATTGTTTAGGATATTGCTAGCATGTATTTACTAGTTCAAGTTCAACAGACACACTTCAGTAAAAAAAAAAAAAATATATAAAAATAATAATCTTAGACTTAACAAGAAACAAAAAATCTGAAACGCACCCAAATGTCTTTCAACAACAACTCATTTTCATTGGAGAAATATTTCCATCACATATCTCAATACATACAGATGGGTCAAAATCTGGGGATCATGTTTCGTCTGCATTTGTGATCAACCATCCAAAAAAAAGGAATTTCTCTCCCCAATCACAGCTCAATTTTTACAGCGGAGGCAAACGCTATCGTCTTAGCACTGAACTTCATCAAGACTGCAACAGAGAAACTTTCTGATAATTTCAGATTCAAAATCATGTCTTCAAGCAATGTCATCTTTAGAGAATGATCACCCAATGCTTGTAAATATTCTATGCAAACTGCTGGATTTGGAAGCCCAACATTTCAGTGTCTGCTTCTGCTGGGTACCTGGACACTGTGAAGTCCCAGGAAACGAGGAAGCAGACACTGCTGCAAAAGAGGCTTTATTGGGGGATTTACAAAAGTGTCCAATACCTCCCACTGACCTAAAACCCATAATAAATTCATACATTAAAAACAAATGGCAAACTGAGTGGGATCAATGCATCATGAACAAACTCCATGAAATCAGCCAAATTGTTGGCAAAAGAAGTTCCCCTCTGTTTTCACATTGCTGGGACTGTCGGGGAAAATCTTTGACGAATCTCTCTAAAATGCAAGAAAACTATCTGAGTCCCAAGTTCCAGATGCCAAAGTTGTAGTTTATTGAACACCAATAAACCACATGAGACCGGTCAGCTGTCCGTTCTGACTTCATTATCCTAAGTTCCCAATTATATACCTTTTTGTTTTCTTTCTACTCATTATCTCTGGCCAATGGGGTCATTGCCCTTGTCACTCTCCCTCGCCACCAATATGTTTTATGTTCTTTGCTTATTAGATATTGGTGGAAAATCCCTCACTTATCTATTTAAAAAATATTCAGCTGGTTACCTCTCATGTTTTGGACATATCTCATAGTTCATGGAAAGGGCACTCCTAATCAAGAAACACCTGTGTGTGAGGAAAAACAGCCGTGTCCTCATCACATGTCCTTTACCCTTGATCTACAGGTTAGTGTGCCCTCTTGATGAGGGGGCTTCTTTTGCTCACACACACAATATTATTAGATCAATGAAAGGGAGTACAAGCTCTAAAGATATTCATCCTACATTCAGCTTGTTAGGGCAGACACCATGTCAGGATGTAAGATAACTCCCTTGCCAAAAAGTATCTTTGTAAGAAGATACGACTAATTAACAGAGACACACAAAGAAATGCACCATATATCTGTTTTTAGAGCAGAACACAGAGGAATACACCATAGGACCAGATTGTCTACACCTGCTGTCGTATTGGTCACTCCAGGTTGACACACAAGTTTTTAATATTAGGAGAAGTGGTGGCTCAGCGGTTAAGGCTCTGGGTTATTGACTGAAAGGTCGGGGGTTCAAGCCCCAGCACCGTCAAGATACCACTGTTGGGCCCTTGAGCAAGGCCCTTGACCCTAT
Organism: Moxostoma hubbsi; assembly: GCA_032164185.1. Lineage (NCBI taxonomy): Eukaryota > Metazoa > Chordata > Actinopteri > Cypriniformes > Catostomidae > Moxostoma > Moxostoma hubbsi. The sequence continues at coordinate 153,374 of JAVLUX010000200.1, read as the reverse complement.
CTGCTCCAGGGGGCACTGTTTCATGGCTGACCCTGCGCTCTGACCCCAGCTTAGATGGGATATGCGAAAAACACAATGACAATAAAGTTGAATCTTAATCTTAAGATTCACCAACAACTGTACTGCTCTTAACCCCGTGAGAAACATTTTTTATTCAGTCAAACAAAGTCAAACCGAACACAATTTGAGTTTTTTGGGAAAATAGATTTTAAAAAACGTCTTATAGAATTCCTTACACATTTCTCGCCATGGAAATCGCCATAGAAGCTGGCATGGCGTTAAAAACAAACAAACTAATTCAAGTTCACCTGTTCATTGGCTTCATTGTCTGTACAGATGTTAGTTGTGATATTACATGTAAGTTGTGAATATAGCTGATTAATGTCACATATGTAGGATGCGTTTGAGGTAATTAACCTGTTAGTAAAGTTCATTTCATGGACGTTTAGCTTTTTCAGCTCACACAACTCGAGTGGGGAAATCCACAACATAATAAATTGTTTGTCAATCGTCTTTCCATGTTATCGTTAATCGAACTTTTATGTTTGCATTTGTGTTTTGACAAAATGTGCTTAAAGGTTACTGTGTTAGATCAGTTATGTCGGATGCAGTTTGTTTTGCATGCTTGAACTTGCATTAATTTCATAGTACATTTTTGTGTTCATTTTTATAGCAATGCAGGGGGAGAGAATATCGTTGAGGTTGCTCTGGATTTCTGGAAAGCCGGAAGACAACGAGAGGAGATCAAGCTGAAGGATTTAGAGTTGGCGCTTACACTTTCTGTCTTTAACAACAAGAATAGTACGTCTCAAGATGCTAAATGTTATATTGATTTACTGTAATGCATCAACACTTCAAATGTGGCTGATAAAGTCAGATTTTAGAGCTGAAAAGTTTCATTGTGTCATTGCTATTATTAAATGTTTACATCATTTGTTTGTTGTCTCTCTGTCTGTAGGTGGTTTCTGGCACACTAGTTTAATCGATAAGAACTTGGTGGATTTCTTTGTGCCGTTTCTTCCTCTGGAGTACAAGCACGTCATTCAGTGCGGTTTGGCAGAGATGGCCACCAAAGGTCACGTGCCAAAGCAGGAAGTGGTGGAACTGATGGCCCAGGACCTGAACTACTTCCCAAAAGAGGAACGTGTGTTTTCCATGCAGGGCTGCAAGATCATCTCCAGCAGACTGGACTTCTATATTAACTGAACGAGGGAGAAAAACAGAATTGATTGACTGTGTGCTTTTTTTTTCCATGGAAACACGGACACCGAGTGTGTTGGGAAGATTGTCCTGATCTTCTAGTACAATTCACATTCTACTGCGTTCCGTGATGTCACAATCACTGATGAAAGCAAGGGGCCGATTTTTACCCAAACCAAGTGTTCTATTATAGAACTGTTTTATTCATTTCGCATCTTGAGTCTTCGTTTTCAAAGATGCATCCGGTAGAGCTTTTTTTTAAACTTTGCACATCGTGGCGCTGTGAAACACTGGCTAATTTGATGTAATGTTGTCGATCTTTATTAATTATCATGAGTAAAACACTTTCACTTGAAATGTCAGATAACGATTTATTTGATTGCTTAAGATGGTGATGATCGTCAGATTTCAATCTCAGAATGTTCTGAAACATTTAGTCACCGTCAGGGTTTATATTTGTTTTGTATATTTGATTTTAAGCTCTGTTTACATACAAGAAGAACATTTGAGTTTTGAGAAGTTGATATTTTTATATTTGTTGATAAGTGAGTCTTCATTAGTTGATCATCTTCTGCTTGGAAATTAATTGTACATTTGAGATGTGAAGAAATCCAAGATTAAATGGCTCTAAAATATTCGAAGAATTCAATGTTCGTATTGATTTTGATAAAAGCTTTATGAGTTAAATGTGGATTTATTTTGTCTCGCAGTGTTTTATTCTTATACTGTAAGAGATGTGTTGATAATTTTTATTTTAAAAGTCTTTAATTTTGAAAAAAACAACAACAACTTTAAAAAGCTTCATATATTACAATAATTTGACGACCAGTGTCCCTTATAACTGGGCTTTTAAGCTCACAACAATAATGGCCTAAATAAATTAATTGTTTCTATAATTAATTATCCTAATTAATTAGTTTTAATAAAGTCCTTTTGTCATTTAAAAGAATGTTTTGTTCACATAAAAAAAACGTGTTGAAAAACCTCCAAAAAAGATCTAGTCGCCTTATTTGCAAGGTCCTTGAGGTCAAATCTCTGAAGGATATTGTAACCGAGTTGTTTTGTCTACAAAATTGTCAATGCAAATTTGACCTTTTTTAAGTTTACTTCCTTTTCCTGCTAATTTCGTCACTTTACAGCCTTTTACATTTATTCATTTGGCAGATGCTTTTATCCAAAGCAACTTACAAATGAGGAAAAACATAAACGAATCATCTTAAGGAGACATTTGTACAAAAAGCGCCATACTACAAAGTTTCACTAGCATCAGAACAGCATTCAAAACAGATTAAAGTGCAACAAGAATAATTATTTTTATTTTTTTCCAGTCACTGGTTAAGTGCTCTTGGAAAAGATGTGTTTTAAGTAGTTTTTTGAAGATAGAGAGTGAGTCCGCTTCACGGATGGCGTCGGGAAGGTCATTCCACCAACGTGGTAAGATGAAGCCAAAAGTCCGGGAAAGTGTTTTGGTGCCTTTTTGTGTTGGTACAACAAGGTGACGTTCCTTAGCCGACCGCAGGCTTCTGGTGGCCGTGTAGCTCAGCAGAAATGTTTTTAGGTATGTTGGAGCAGACCCAGTGACTGTTTTGTATGCCAGCGTCAGAGCCTTGAATTTAATACGTGCATCAACCGGCAGCCAGTGGAGAGAGACAAAGAGTGGTGTAACTTTTATGCTGCCTTTATGTGCTTTTTTGAGCTTCAAAGTTCTGGTCACCATTCACTGCCATTGTATGAACCTACAGAGCTGAGACACACTAAACATCTCAGTCCTTTTGTTTATATTTGACCTCAAATGTTCTGTTCATAGTGCTGTTATTTACTTATTTGCATTTTCATTTTAAATGCCCTGAGGTACATTAATGATTATTTTAATAATGATTAATGACTCAAAAGGTTATATATAAAAAAACTATTTTGTCTTGCTTATATGTTGGCATGTTAATGTTGCTGTAGTACATTTCACTTGATACATAATTAACTCTTAATATTTGTCTCTACAGGAAGGCATAAATGCACGTTCTCTCTGAATACGTCTGTAAATAATTACTTTGCAGTATAACGTGTAAAGTCATTCCCTAAATTACCGGATTGGGGGATAAGAGCACCGAGGACTATTAACGTTTAAAGGCAAAGAATTTGTAAGCAGAAACAAACAAGGAAAACTCAATGATTTTATTTGAAATTAAACCACTTTATTTCTGATGAAGTGTTCTTGAGTGGTGAGTCCAGATGTGAACTTCATGATCATGGTCAGCGATCTTCCAATCACATTCTTTAATGGAATTTTTCGGTTCCTATGAGACTGAAAACGGAATCCCACGGAAGAGCCGATCCCGGCAGTACTCTGAGGCACAGTTCAATGTTACACATTTCAGGTTTCCATTATACCAGCAATACAGCGTTAATGCAACCATCATTTTCTGGGTTATTCGTCACCTGGGCGTATTTACCTGAAACCAGACATGTTACATTTTCAGCGTAAAATGACATTTAAATATTGCAATAAAAATAAAGTTATTCACTTTATCATCCAATCCAGTCACTCACCCCAGATGACCTTTCCACCTTGTGTGACCAATCCAAGCTCGCTGACGTTGACCTCAATGACTGTTCCCTTGGTGATGACCCCCAGAGTGGTGTATAAAGAGGATGAGGGGTTCTTCTTCACCCCCAAGATGGGCAAACAGAACGTGGCCTTCAGTTCAGGATGAGTGACGTGTGCTTTTTTAAACCTCAAACCCTGAAAACAGATGCTTAAGTCAGGCATTTCAACTATAACGGCTTTAATATACAAAAGAAGAATGCAAAACGCTGATTGTGATATCTTACCATCGGTCTGATGAAGCGTTCATATTTGGGCGGTTTGCGTGTGAAACCGTCTCCTACGAAACAGACTTTGGTCACCATTCTCTTCCACGCTTTTTTCTGTCTCTTTCCAGTTCGGATGACTTTCAGAACTTCCGTCTCGCCCTGGGCTCGGACTTTCGGAAGAGGCACCTCCCACTTACCCTAAAGAGACAAATAACAAAACGTGCAATTGGTATGAAACCTTGCAGAGATAGATTATCCTAAATTCAAAAGATAGCTGGGGCAGGATTTAGCATAATAAAATAAACATTGTACTAGATTGTAATAGATAAAGCAGGTGTTCTCCGTCTCCAATTATCTAATACAGCGGCAAGAAAAAGTATGTGAACCCTTTGGAATTAGCTGGTTTTCTGCATGAATTGGGCATAAAATGTGATCTCATCTTCATCAAAGTCATAAGTATAGACAAACACAATGTGCTTAAGCTAACAACACACACACAATTATAATCTTTCATGTCTTTATTGAACAGATCCCGTTAAACACTCACAGTGCTGTGGATCAGTGCAAAGTATCCTCCTTTGGCAGCAATAACCTCAATCAAGCATTTCCTGTAGCTGCGGATTAGACCTGCACAATGTTCAGGAGGAATTATGGACCATTCTTCCTTACAGATCTGCTTCAGCTCAGACATATTCTTAAGATATCTGGTGTGAACGGCTCTCTTAAGGCCATTCCACAGCATCTCTATTGGGTTGAGGTCTGGGCTCTGACTGGGACACTCCAAAAGGTGGATTTACTTCGATGTTTAGGGTCACTGTTCTGCTGCATCACTCAACTTTTACTGAGCTACAACTGTACACAGCAACCCTGATATTATCCTGTAGGATATCTTGTCCTGCCACATACACCATGCCTGTTTGATGTTTTCTGTCTAGTAGACTCGTGAACAGAGATGTCAACCAGTTCCCATGATTCATTCGAGTCTTAATCTGTCACTCTACGGTTCTTGTTTACCTCATTGATCATTCTGCGGTGTACCATTTGAGTCATCTTGGCTGGACGGCCACTTCTAGGGAGAGTAGCTATAGTACTAAATCATCTCCATTTATAGACAGTTTGTCTAACTGTGGACAGATGAATATCTAACGGACACTTCTAGAGAGAGTACCTATAGTACTAAATCATCTCCATTTATAGACAGTTTGTCTAACTGTGGACAGATGAATATCTAACGGACACTTCTAGAGAGAGTACCTATAGTACTAAATCATCTCCATTTATAGACAGTTTGTCTAACTGTGGACAGATGAATATCTAATGGCCACTTCTAGTGAGAGTACCTATAGTACTAAATCATCTCCATTTATAGACAGTTTGTCTAACTGTGGACAGATGAATATCTAACGGCCACTTCTAGTGAGAGTACCTATAGTACTACATCATCTCCATTTATAGACAGTTTGTCTAACTGTGGACAGATGAATATCTAATGGCCACTTCTAGTGAGAGTACCTATAGTACTAAATCATCTCCATTTATAGACAGTTTGTCTAACTGTGGACAGATGAATATCTAACGGCCACTTCTAGTGAGAGTACCTATAGTACTAAATCATCTCCATTTATAGACAGTTTGTCTAACTGTGGACAGATGAATATCTAACGGCCACTTCTAGTGAGAGTACCTATAGTACTAAATCATCTCCATTTATAGACAGTTTGTCTAACTGTGGACAGATGAATATCTAACGGCCACTTCTAGTGAGAGTACCTATAGTACTACATCATCTCCATTTATAGACAGTTTGTCTAACTGTGGACAGATGAATATCTAACGGCCACTTTTAGTGAGAGTACCTATAGTACTAAATCATCTCCATTTATAGACAGTTTGTCTAACTGTGGACAGATGAATATCTAACGGCCACTTCTAGTGAGAGTACCTATAGTACTAAATCATCTCCATTTATAGACAGTTTGTCTAACTGTGGACAGATGAATATCTAACGGCCACTTCTAGTGAGAGTACCTATAGTACTACATCATCTCCATTTATAGACAGTTTGTCTAACTGTGGACAGATGAATATCTAACGGCCACTTCTAGTGAGAGTACCTATAGTACTAAATCATCTCCATTTATAGACAGTTTGTCTGACTGTGAACAGATGAATATCTAACGGCCACTTCTAGGGAGAGTAGCTATAGTACTAAATCATCTCCATTTATAGACAATTTGTCTAACTGTGGACAGATGAATATTTAAGCTCTTCGAGATAACTTTGCAACCCTTTCAAGGTTTATGCAAAGCAACCGTTCTTGATTGTAGATCGTCTGATATCTCTTTTTTGCGATGCATGGTCCACGTCAGCAGAGGCTTCTTGTGAAAAGCAAACTCAAAATGTTTGAGTGCTTTTTACAAGTCAAAGTAGCTCTAACCCACACCTCCGATCTCAATTAATTAATTTGATGCCAGGTTTGCCAACTCGTGACTCTAATTAGCTTTTGTTAACGTCATTATTCAAGGGGTTCATTTACTTTTTCACAGCACTGTGAATGTTTAACGGGATGTGTTCAATAATGACATGAAAGATTATAATTGTGTGTGTGTGTTGTTAGCTTAAGCACATTGTGTTTGTCTATACTTGTGGCTTTGATTAAGATGAGATCACATTTTATGCCCAATTAATGCAGAAAACCAGCTAATTCCAAAGGGTTCACATACTAATTCTTGCCACTGTATTTGGTACAAGAATCTAAAAATTACACCAAATGTCTCTGACAGAATTTTACGCGGCGACAAAAGAACCAAAAGCATCACTCTCGTGTGATTGGACACTTACAGCCTTTTCCTTCCTCTTCTGTTTGATCATGTTAGAGAGAACTTTAGCACGTGTTTGGCCCTCTCTGTCCAGCAGATAAGCTGGCACCGCCCCTTCTGGTGTCTTGTCATCATCTTTCTGTTTGCTCTTCCTCTGTTCATGCATCTTAATGCTATAATACAAACATAAATAAACATGTAACAGGTTGGCAAAACTTCCTTTCATGTTGACAATAACCAGACAAAAGCAAAGTACAGCTAACACATGTGGTAGGATGGAAGGCTGCGATGCTAAGGGCCGTTGTCATAGCAACAGGTGTACTCACGTCTTCTTCATCTGGATTTTCTCGGCATGTCTCTGTTTGTGGTAAAGTTTGGCTTTGAGGCCGATCATCTTTCTGGCTTTGTGCGAGCGTTCATGTGCCTCTCGGCTCTCCTTCTTCCTCTTCTTCTCGTGGTGGTCCAGACGGTATCCATGACGCTTACGGTGTAACTCAATGTGCTCGTTCTGCGGCTGTAGACAGAAACATGATAGTTTATAAACACAAATTAAGCCATAAATGGCTTCTAAGATCTGAATATCTAATAAGTGGGATAATACATTTAGTCGTCTTTAAAATTAACTCTTAAGCTCTTATTCTACTCATCAAATAACAAATGAATTTTGATTTGAGATTAAATTATATATAGAGTGATACAAGAGACGTGAGACTAGCACTGCTATGTAGGAAACTGGTTGCCTGATATACAGAAATGTCAGTATATTTGTATACTTGATTATGATTGGCAAATCACAATCAAGAATGCCAGAGAGCTGTGTAATAATGACTGAAAATATAATCATTTGATAAGTGAACTGATGATGACTCCACTAAAGTTTGGCAACATTATACAGGTAATTAAAGGGAACATGATTGTAGCTACACATATATATTAGAGGTATTGGTTTTACCGAATAATCGGTGCAGATAGTAGCTTTTTGGAACTATCGGTTATTGGTGTGGATCGTTTTTTTTTTCCCTTAATTTTGTGAATGATCAAAAAAAAAAAAAAACTCACCTGGTGAAATATTTATACACAAAATCATTAATCTGGTGAATATTTAGGAAGATTTTCTGTTTCAGTGGCATGCCCAAAAAGGCTTATAAAAAGCGGGTCAATTGTTTGGTATAAATTTAAAGAAAACTGATAAATTATGATACTCTCAGCCTGAGAAATTGCTGAAAAATCACACACACAAAAAACTTGAGCCAAAAACTTTTTTCTTATTTTCTGATTTAACATCATATATCTCAGGGTGCAAATAAGGTGGCTCAGAAAAACTGCTTTTGTTTTGTTCCCAATCACGTCACCTGAACTGAATAAAATTGTTGATACGACAAAGCAATCAAAAGATATAGCATTACGAAAATTATTTATCCTAGTGTCCAAAAAGGTCTCCAATCAAATAAAAGTTTTGCATAGCATGCAGACATGATTTTACTAATGAGATTTCACAGAATGTGTTTCACTCTGTGCCATTTGAGTCATCATTGTGCCTGTGTCATGCACTTGGAGCCATCTTGTGATGTCCATATGTAATTACAGTGAACGATCCTCTCTGCCCATATTTGGATGACTTCCACCTCTGGTTGCACCAATCTGGTTTAGCGTTCCATGACGCTGGACAACGTACTACATCATTTTCGATGAAGTCATCGAGGAAAGGTAACGTGTTTTTAGCCACATGCTGTGTGCACATTGTGCTTCATGTGGATTATCTAATTGATCTATGCATTCGATTACATTGTGTGTGTGCTTGTTTTATCACAAATCCCCTCCTTTGAGTAATAGTATGTGATATTTTATGTTCTATTTATTTTTTGTGAAGTTACATGCGAAAACACAGCAAATAAGCAACACCTGTTTACATGAAACATATTTGCCAAAAGACATATACTTAGCTATTACTCGCTATATTTTTGTCTTTGAGTAAATCAAAGATGTGTTGTTTGTATATCATGGTCACTTGAGCTTTTTAACATGGATGTGCACGTTAAATACTTGTTGTCATTTTACAAGTACTGGGGCATTGAGGGGCATGGCATCCATTATAATGGCACATACGTGACATTAGATAGGCTTTTATGATAGATTTTGGACTCCCCTTGTTTGAGTCCAGTGAAAACAATGAGTTCTAGTGTGAAACTTCATGCTGTCAATCAACCGCTGCACTAAAACAAGGTTTTTAAACTTTGCCGGTTAAAGCACACACACACATGCACAAGTTCACAGAACTTCATAGTCCCTGATGTGAACATAAAGTGTTACGTGAGAAGCACATCTGTGAGGCCACACACACACACAAACAAACACACACACACACACATATATATATATATATATATATATATATATATATATATATATATATATATATATGTAAACACACACACAGACAGAGAGCCACATGTCAGACTCACGCTAAACAAACACATTAAGCGACATTGCCAGTATTTCTCTTCTTACCATGATGATATATGTTGTGTTGTTGTCTTCACGACTCTGTAAGTTGTTGTTTAATTCGCTGTTTAATGATTATTTCAGATGTTTTGATGTTTTTATCTAAGGCTCGAGCTCGCGGTGTTGTTCCCTCGGAGCCTGTTCTACAGAGGACGCGCGACCGGAAATTCCGTCCGTCTGAAACATTCCGAATAACGCGAAACATATGCAAACTATCGCCTGTTTAAGTAAAACTGACACCAAATATGTTGTTGGAATAAATATGTTACATTTTGTTATCAGTGTTGGAATTCCTATTCGTGGTTTGAATAAAAGTGTAATTCTGAGTATATCGAGAAACGTCAGGAACGAAAGATTTCGACTATTTGTTTCCATCACGATCATTCCAGGTGAAACACAGTGTGAACAGCATGGCTGATTAACATCCATTGAAGAAAAATAAAAACCTTCAAATGAACTCTTTAATTGTGTGTTGTATATTTATGTGCTTTTTAAAATATAAACAGTGAACGTCATTATCATGTTATTATGTTGTTGTGGTTAATAGTGTCTAATCTTGTGTGTTGTAACCTGCTGTCACATTTCTGGAATAAAACTGGCACATTATTTATATTTAAGTCAGTATAAATGACTTTTGTATTTATTATATTTCCATTTTAGGGTGAGGATTGAAAGCACAAATTGAGACTTTCTATTTATTGTTCACTGTAATGATAAATTGTGTCCCATAGTCTATAATCCTACCAGTGATGCCCAAAATGCTGTCTATACAGGCAGCTTACTAGGTTTTGAGACACAGCCTTTGTATACTGAATATTCTGTCTGTAATTTACAATATAGAGCTGATAAAAATGGAAGGATTGTAAACTAAAAACCAAACTAAACTTACCAAAAAATTAAAAAAAAATGTGATGATAAAGATGTGCTGACCATTTTTGCTCTATACTTCACATATTTTTATTTACAAACATCATGATGGGATTTTAATTTTCCTATCAGGTATTTTTAGAACAACAGTAAGTTCAGATATCAGTTATCTTCTCTGTTTGGCTAAAAACAACAGCAACATTTTTTCTTAGGAGGTAAGAGCTTTTAAGAACTGAAACTGCTTTTACAGTTATTTTTTAGTTTATGTGATGATTTTCATGACTGCTGTCTGTGTTTTCATCCTCAGAAAAAGGGGAAAGTAAAGTTAAGGCGACACATCAAGCCAGTTTATGTTCTGGATAAAACTGAAGAGTTTAAATAAGTTCAGATCTGTCTGCAATTACACCTCTCTAAATTCACTGTTACGTTTACAGCCTCTTTATGTTGCAATTATCTAAACTGAACTTCAAACGACTGCAGAAGAACAATATATATATAAATGTTCCACAGAAGAAAGAAAGTCATAGATTGCATATGTGAGTAAATGATGAGACAATGATCATTTTTGGGTGAACTCTTCCTTTAAATAATCTGTGATTATTGTGTCCCTGTGCGTTTGTTTTTCTAGCTGAGTGTCTGTATAAAGAGGGTTGTGATCTGGCCATTGGTACATCAGAGAGAGGAAAAAACGCAGATAAAATCACTCTGCATCCAAGTGAGTTGTGTGGCATTTTTCTGTTTGCTAATGATTGGTCCTTTGTTAAATCTGATGTGTTTTGACTGAATGGGAAATCAAATCTTTTTCTCTCGGGCACATGTTGGTGGTGTTCAGGGTTTGGAGGCGAATGTTGAATCTGTATGTCACTGACCCCAGCGTGCTCTTTGACCTTTACCTCAACACCTGTCCAGGGTAGGGCAGTCGCACCATTCGCAAGCCGCGAATGAGCAGTACAGAAACGTCAAAAACTATGTTTGAAAACATAATGTTGTTACATTTGAGAATATTACGTTAACTGTAACAACAACAATAGCTTTATGTTTTGTTTACAAAAAAATTTTTTTGGTCTAAAGTTACACCCTAAGAGAGGAATAGAAGGACAAAATAAAAGCTGTCTTAAAAGCTAAAAAATGTATTTTGTTTGATTATTAATTGCTACAGGAAGCCACATTGATCTCCCTTTCAGGACTGAGGCAGAAAATCACTCCAGTATTCCCAGACTTGTCCAAAGGATGACCACAGGAAGTAGATTTACCCCGTGACTGTCTGGAACAGGAAGTTCATGTTCAACGGTTTCCAATCAAAAGCAAAAATGAGTGAGGAAGTGAACTATTTATCAGTGTACATTTCATTTGTATCATTTTGTATTTACATTTCGATGAATTATCTGTCTGTATCAATTAACTGCCATGATTGTTTATGATTGCTATAAACAGTAAACAAAAGAATCATGAATCTCACGCTTCTTTTTTCAAACTTATACATTTATTTATTTATTTATTTCGAAGGCAGGCATGTAAAGAACATTCATAATGAGAGACGAGCACAGCAAAACAATTGGTGCTCATACCGTCATATCACTGCATTCGGAGTATATAATTATGAAAATACAACATTCCTTATACTGCTTTCAACCTTTAACCATGTACAAAATCAATATGCAATACAAATCTCATTACAAATGCCCCAGATAATAACATACACCTTCATTGCCCTTGCGCAAGTGTCCTCTTATAGGAATATTACGAGTTCAATACACATTAAGCTCAATCGACAGCATTTGTGGCATAATGTTAATTACCATAAACATTTCGACTTGTCTCTCCTTTAAAAAAATATTTTATTCATGAGCATGAGTATCTTAGTGAGTAAAGATGCTGACTACCACCCCAGGAGTCGTGAGTTCGAATCCAGGGCCTACTGAGAGACTCCAGCCAGGTCTCCTAAGCAACCAAATTGGCCCGGTTGCTAGGGAGGGTAGAGTCACATGGGGTAACCTCCTCTTGGTCGCTATAATGTGGTTTTCGCTCTCAATGGGGCATGTGGTGAGCTGTGCGTAGATGGCACGGAGAATAGCATGAAGCCTCCACACATGCTACGTCTCTGCGGTAACGCACTCAACAAGCCACGTGATAAGATGCCCAATTCCAAATGCGCTCTAAGTCCTCGTGGTGGCGTAATGACTCGCCTCAATCCAGGTGGTTGAGGATGAATCTCAGTTGCCTCCGCATCCGAGACCGTCAATCCGTGCATCTCATCACGTGGCTCTCAGAACTAGCGCATGTGGAGGCTTCATGCTATTCTCTGAGGTATCCACGTACAACCCAACCACACTCCACCGAGAGCGAGAACCACATTATAGTGACCACGAGGAACCCAACGTGACTATAGCCACCCTAGCAACCGGGTCAATTTGGTTGCTTAGGAGACCTGACTGGAGTCACTCAGCACGCCCTGGAATCAAACTTGCGACTCCAAGGCTGGTAGTCAGCGTCAATACTCGACACTCTACAAATGTAATACGGTACCCGCTAAGAATATACACCGATGTGGGTGAAAACACCGGAGACCGGAAATTGTAAACAGGTGAATCGTGGAACACTTCCATGTTCAGGAAAAAGGTGGACAGTATTCGCTCTAAACTATCCACCTTTTTCTCGACCTCGCGTTCAGGAAAGCCGTCTTTTGACTGTGCCTTACCAGTCAAAGTTTAAGGAGTGGGTAGATGATAAGCGACGTATCAAGGTTAGTTAGGTTGATATCATAAACTACTTCCGAGTTGTTATGACAACCAACAACTGCACCAGTTAAGCCTGAACTCACTCCAACTAACACTTAAAATGGTTGACGTTCTCCCTCTGGATTGCTTGTTTCGGTAGTTTATACATTGGAGACCATAACCAGAAAACAGTCCAGCGGCATTCAAAATCATCATGGCGCTGCCCGGTTGTTTGTTTAGGAGAACTGTGGATAACCCGTGTGATTCTGTTGTATTTATCTGTACACTATTGCTGATCCCAAATCAGCTCTTCGAATAGTACAAACACTGGATATGGGTCCTAAAATCAAAGGCAAAACACAGAGGTTACCTTGACTAGCACCATCCGAACCGTTACCAACGACAGCTTGAGTTCTCCAATGAAAGCACGGTGCTGTAAACAGCATCCACCAATCAGAGCACTGCATTTGCAATAGTCATCTGAACACACTCATTTTGAAAAAGAGCCAAGACAATAAGTGTGTGTGTGTGTGTGTATACTAACAGCTGTGGCCAAAGAATTCAAGTTATAAAACTCAACATTAAATCTGCCTGGTAAAAAGGTCACAATAAATCTAAAGTCCTCATCAAACTGCTTACACAAAAACATAGTTTGTTTGTCATTGTTGGGTATAAATATAGTGCATTTTCTTTAGGCATTGTGGTGGATGATATAAACCTAGAAACTGTTTATCAGATAACTTGCTGTGATCTTGAATTGAATTATGGTCTGCACTTATATGGCGCCTTTTTTAACCTTAGTGGTTCCCAAAGCGCTTTACACTGTGTCCCAATCACCCAATCACACACACATTCACACACACATTCACACTCACACACCAATGACGGCAGAGCTGCCATGCAAGGCACTAGCCTGCCATTGGGAGCAACTTGGGGTTCAGTGTCTTGCCCAAGGACACTTCGGCATGTGGAGTCATGTGGGCCGAGAATCGAACCACCAATCCTGCGATTAGTGGCCAACCCGCTCTACCACCTGAGCCACAGCAACTCCAATTATATGGAGTTCTAGAATGTTCTAGAATGTTCTACTTTAGTGGAGATTTGATCAGACTTCATTAATGGAATATTCCAGGTTCAATACAAGCATTTGTTGCGTAATGTTGATTACCACAAAATAAGTATTTCAACTCATCAAAAAACATAAATGGAGGTTCCAGTGAGGCACTTACAATGGAAGTAAATGGGGGGGGGGGGGGGGGGGGGGCAGTTTCTGGAGGGTTTAATGACAGAAATGTGAAGCTTATAATTTCTCTAAAGCACTTACATTAAATCTTATGTATTACGTATGTAAACATATGTATTATTTGAGCTGTAAAGTTGTTTAAATTGGTGTTTTTATGGTTGTTTTATGGTTTACGGCATTACGTCGTCATGACAACTAAGTTTTAAGGGGCAGTGGTAACTTGGTGGTTAAGGCTCTTTGTTACTGTCCAGAAGGTCGGGGGTTCAAGCCCCAACACTGCCATGATGCCACTGTTGGGCCCTTGAGCAAGGCCCTTGACCCTATCTGCTCCAGAGGCGCTGTATCATGGCTGACCCTGCGCACTGACCCCAGCTTAGTTGGGATATGCGAAAAACGGGGCAGTGGTGGCTCAATGGTTGGGGCTTGGGTTACTGACCAGAAGGTTGGGTTTTTAAGCCCCAGCACCGCCAAGATGCCACTGTTGGGCCCTTGAGCAAGGCCCTTGACCCTATCTGCTCCAGAGGCGCTGTTTCATGGCTGACCCTGCGCACTGACCCCAGCTTAGCTGGGATATGTGAAAACAACAGCATTTCACTGTATATATGCAAACATATATATATAATATGTGACCAAAAATAAAGGCTACGAAGGCTTCTTCTTTTAAAATTGGAAATAACTTTAAACAGAGTGATTTTATCGCACTAAAATCATGTTAACACACACATATTGTTTATGTCTTGTGGCTATACTTGTGAAATAGTGAGTTTTTAACTATGGGGTATAAGGATTGGCCACCATTTACTTCCATTATAAGTGCGTCACTGTAACCCAGATTTTTGCTTCTTTTTTTTTAGACAATTATTTTTGTGGCGATTATGCCTCAAATGCCGTCCATTGAGCTTAACTTGTATTGAACCTGGAATATTCCTTTAATGAATTCATAAAGGTCTCAGCAAAGTCATATTGAAATGTTAGGAAATATCCATTTTAATAGCTACCCAAAATGTACACAAAAGAAGCTGTACATCTGAAAATATTGATTTGAAATGACCATTTAAGATGTCATTTATAAATGTGTTATTTTCTTATGACAGGCATTTTAACACCATATAAACATGTAAAAATACTTTTTTGAACAAACAATTCACATCGTCCTTATTTACAAAATATAACACACTCGAAATATTGTACAATTCTTCAAATTTCTATTCTTATATTCTGAAGTAATGCTCTGCTTAAGACAAAACTTTGATAGAGTGAAATCATCTTTTCACACCTGTTTTCTCAAGAATTCCTGGTCCATTAATCCATTCCAGGATCCCTGAATGGCCTTTATTCTGTCTCAGTCTCTAATTATCCAGACAACCGGACCAGTTTCCAAGCAACACAGTTTAAAACAGGTTATGCATGTGAAACAACATCCATTTTGGATTGGGAGGTCAACATGTTGGATTCAATTCGCAAGGCTGGATATGTGAAACTAGAACATAAACTGGATTTATTCTCACTAGCCTTGGTTTGTGAAACTGGTGTCCATGTTGGATGTGCTGCTCACCATGTTGGGTTGGTGTAAGTGATGTTGTACATTTTAGCCCAGCGAGCAAACACCTGTTTTTCTGTGATGAAGCGATGGTGTGATCCACGGCGCCCTCTCTCGTTCTGCAGGTACGTTACGCACTCGTCCGGTCCCCTGGGTTTGTAATAGTGGTAGGGCA
>JAVLUX010000200.1:40000-130000 GCA_032164185.1 Moxostoma hubbsi | reverse complement strand
CGCGACGCAACAAAATCAGTTTTTTTTAATTTTTTTAAAAAAAAAATTAATAATCAAACATCAAAAATATTACAACAAAATGGCATTCAAATTACAATCAACTTAAATTTTTAACATGGGCTGACATACAAAAATAAAAATATAATAAAAGACAAATAAAAAAATAAAATAAAAAATAATAATAAAATAAATACAAATTACAACATCATATGAAGTCACCAGGGTACTAAAAAAATAAAAAGAATAATTTTAGAACAGATTATATTCTTCAATTGTATCTAACAAAATCACAACTTTTTTATTTTGAATCGTTGACAGGGTTTTTAGGTGTTGAACCAGATATCAACAAAACCAGTACGTTCCCGAGAGACGCTGCATGACGTCTGCACCCAGTCAACCAATCAGAGGACTCCATGAGCGCGTCGAGTTCGCTTGCAGTGAGGATGGGGAGAGACGCGATAAATGCGGTGCGACACACCGTCATCAAAATACATATCCAAACTAAATTAATTAATTTTAATAGATTATAATTCTACCTTTGTTTTGAATGTTAAACGAAGAATAGACTGATTCATTTCTTTAATAATGTGCTAATAGTTTATAGTTTATTGTCCCTTGACTAATCCATATCTAACAATATTTTCCATATATTCACATATTAATAAATATAGTAAATAAATAATAAAATATAATAAATAGGTCTAATATATATATATATATATATATATATATATATATATATATATATATATATATATTTTATAGTGATTTATGAAATATATTTAAATTACAAGTGTTTTACTTTAGTATTATTTAAGGTATACTAAATTATTTTAGTATACCTTATTTTATTTGTATATATTTATTTTCTTCATAAGGTACCAAAATAGCCTACTTTTAATCTTAAATTTGAACAATAAATCTGCTTTTATAATTTGAAAGCCAACAAATTATTTTGTCAAATGTTGTGCTTGAAAAGTGTTTGTGCTATATCTCTTTTTAGATAAATGGCAATTGGTTTGATACTTTGCACAGTGCAAATACATATTAAGTGTACTTTTTAGGGCCACTATATATATATATATATATATATATATATATATATATATATATATATATATATTTATAATTTTAGCCTAAATAGTATGTATATGACAATAATATCTTCAATGTTTTTATAGTAATTAAATATAAAACATGTTTTAATATTTTTAATAGTTATTGATGTTGTGTATTCCTAATAAAAAGACAAGACCAACAATACAAACCACTCACACATTAATTAATGACACAGCTCAGTTTAATAACACTGTCGCTTTAAATAGCGAGAGACAAAGCAGATTTCAAACTAGACAGGCCTAATCTTTAGCAGCAGTCTGTGTGATCACAGATCAAATAAAGTCAAATCCCACTATTACCCACAGTAGTCTGCAGTTAAATTACATACAAAAGAACTGCGTGATGTGACAAAGAATCACCTTTGAATTCTATTTAGAACACACGGGGGAAAAAAAACACTTTTCCAGAAAAACACATTTATGATGTGTTGATTTACAAACTGTACAGTCAGATTTAATGGGGGTCTTTTTAGATATGTAACAGAACAACATTAAAATGAGAGAGAATGTAAAAATAAACATGTTTAATTGAATAATGTTAAGATGTTATTTTAAAATGTCACATGATATGTTAATATATGAACAGTACATTCAGATTTGTTGGGGTTAAATTGGATTTGTACTAGATAAACACTGATGGACGAGCACGACGGACCATCTTTGGTGCTCGCATGCATGAAATACTAAATATACAATAATACATTTTAGGTACCACAGTAAAATGAGCATTTTATGAACAGTAACATCTTGGACTAAAAATACAAAAAAATGTATTTGTGAACATGATCAGAAAAAAAAACAACATTTCAGTACCGAGTGAAGATCTGTTATTAAATATAAAAATAGTACTCTTCAGTAGAATCAACATGAAATTTTTGTGGCAAAAATAGTGGAAATAATGTCATTTCTGCACACATTCAGAACATATGCGCACAGACGTGAACGTACCTATAGCCACCATAACAGCTGATAATAAGTAAAATCACGAGTCGACCGAGTCATCGACCAAACAAACTGGAAACAAACAAAAAGTTAAAAAGTGCGATTAAAACAGTGTTTCAAAAGCATTGCCGGCTCATCTCTGGATATACTTCCGTTAATGAGAATAAGTGTTTAGAACAATCATTCAGCAGGGAAATACGAATAAATCACAGTGCTGATTATAAGCACACCTAGGGGTCAAATATATTATGACACCATGTATGACAGCTGTTGCATGTTAGATGGTGAGATTTTGTTTTACCAAGAAAAGACTTTTGATTCTCAATCCTTTAAAAAACATTTGATAACATTGTACATCTGCAACATCTGGGTCTGTTATAATTAAATGTGATATAAAGTATATCCTAGTGGAATATCCTATGTACCTAGTTAACTAACTGTTAACTGTCAATTAAGTCTGATGATTAAAGGAGATCAGTGTGTCAATGCATTGATACAGCTGTGATTCTGCATATATATATTCATCGCTATGAATTAACAGTGAAAATCTCTTGGTTTCAAGAGAGAAAGACAACAGACAGAAGTCAAATTCTTTAAGTTTGACATAAGAATGATATTAAGAGTTATTATGAAATGTAAATGTATTATACTGTCATTTGACTGCCGTGAAGAATAATTAGCAATCTGTAAATACTAGTAATAGTAATTCTTTTGATAATTTTTGGACTCTTACACGCCGGATTCAGACTCTCAGTCACTCCGGATTCAGACTCTCAGTCACTCCGGATTCAGACTCTCAGTCACTCCGGATTCAGACTCTCAGTCACTCCGGATTCAGACACTCTCGCACTCCGGATTCAGACACTCTCGCACTCCGGATTCAGACACTCTCGCACTCCGGATTCAGACTCTCTCGCACTCCGGATTCAGACACTCTCGCACTCCGAATTCAGACTCTCTCGCACTCCGAATTCAGACTCTCGCACTCCGGATTCAGACTCTCTCGCACTCCGAATTCAGACTCTCTCGCACTCCGGATTCAGACTCTCGCACTCCGGATTCAGACTCTCTCGCACTCCGGATTCAGACTCTCAGTCACTCCGGATTCAGACTCTCAGTCACTCCGGATTCAGACACTCCGGATTCAGACTCTCAGTCACTCCGGATTCAGACTCTCAGTTACTCCAGATTCAGACTCTCAGTCACTCCGGATTCAGACACTCCGGATTCAGATTCTCTCAGGCTCCTGATTCAGACACTCAGTCACTCCGAATTCAGACACTCAGTCACTCCGGATTCAGACTCTCAGTTACTCCAGATTCAGACTCTCAGTCACTCCGGATTCAGACACTCCGGATTCAGATTCTCTCAGGCTCCTGATTCAGACACTCAGTCACTCCGAATTCAGACTCTCAGTCACTCCGGATTCAGACACTCCGGATTCAGATTCTCTCAGGCTCCTGATTCAGACACTCAGTCACTCCGAATTCAGACACTCAGTCACTCCGGATTCAGACTCTCTCACACTCCGGATTCAGACACTCAGTCACTCCGGATTCAGACACTCAGTCACTCCGGATTCAGACTCTCTCGTGCTCCGGATTCAGACACTCAGTCACTCTGAATTCAGACACTCTCGCACTCCGGATTCCGACACTCAGTCACTCCGGATTCCGACACTCAGTCACTCCGGATTCCGACACTCAGTCACTCCGGATTCCGACACTCAGTCACTCCGGATTCCGACACTCAGTCACTCCGGATTCAGACTCTCTCGCGCTCCGGATTCAGACACTCTCGCACTCCGGATTCAGACACTCTCGCGCTCCGGATTCAGATTCTCTCACACTCCGGATTCAGACACTCAGTCACTCTGGATTCAGACACTCTCGCACTCCGGATTCAGACACTCTCGCACTCCGGATTCAGACACTCTCGCACTCCGGATTCAGACACTCTCGCACTCCGGATTCAGACTCTCTCGCACTCCGGATTCAGACTCTCAGTCACTCTGGATTCAGACTCTCTCGCACTCCGGATTCAGACTCTCAGTCACTCTGGATTCAGTGTTTCTCGTACTCCTGATTCAGACTCTCTCGCACTCCGGATTCAGTGTTTCTCGTACTCCTGATTCAGACTCTCTCGCACTCTGAATTCAAACTCCCGCACACTTTGGATTCAGAGTCTCTCGCACAGACTGGTTCAGCCAGTTCAGTGATTTTTTTTATAAAAACATCACATTTGCAGAGCTCTAAATTCAGATTAATATCCAAAAACAGATTGACAATTAAATCTTTGATATTCACAAATATGATAAAAGCATTACTAAAATTAAAAAGGCTCAATATAATGAATATTATGCAGAATACATTTTAAGACTTCAAAATATATATGTAAAAAATAGTATCAAATGAAACACTGGGCAGAGCAGCACAAGTTAAAGGCCAAACTGGTGGCAGAATTTCAACACTAAAAGCCCCACAGTTGAAGGCAGATCCTAAACATAAACATATACTTTAGGGGAAAACTGCATTTTTAAGCCTGCTCAGGATTGACCTGACTTTGAACAAACCCAACAAAGCCTGGTTAAGTATTAACTATTGATCTTGATGTGGTGACCAGGATGGGTAAACAAACCATAGTTTCCCCTGCAACGCCCAGCGGCTGTAAATAACTTTCTCTGTGATGAAGCGATGGCCGCCCCTCTTTGCATGCTCATGAACACGGTACATACGGCACTCATCCAGGCGTGCCGGCTCGTAGTAGTGGTATGGCACGAAAGAGTGGTTGGCATGACTACAACCAAGACATAATAGAGATTGCAAAATTAGGGGATTATGCTATTAGTTAAACATCGACAAATTTAAAGTGATAGTTCACCCAAAATGTTGTTCCTAACCTGTATGACTGTTTTAAACAACATGAGGATGGATAAATGATGACAGAATTTTTAGTTTTGGGTGAACTGTCCTTTTAAGACTGAAACTGACTTTCATTCAGCTCAAATTAGCTAATTTAATTCACCTGCAGTAAGAGCCGTCAATCATTCCATAAACAAGAATGTTGTCACACATCTCCAGAGCTAAAATCATAGTAAAAAAGCCTGTACTGAGGAACGCCCCTGATTTCATCCTGAGAGGGAAAGATATTGTAATTTTATAATATAATGGTACACAGATATTTCAATATAAAATATTTTTGACTGCGCAAAACATAAAAAATGTATAGAATAGATAAAAGACGTCTTGTCGTGTACCTGTTCTTCCCCGTCTCGTTTTGAAACACAGCATCACAGTACTGAATCTTCTCTCTGGTGACGGTGTAGATGTGTGTTTGTGGGTACTTCCTAGCCAGCTTCACCAGAGCGTTGAAAACTTTCCCCTTTCCATCCTGCCTCATGTTTTTCTCAGGACCCCACACAACGTATCGGGTGTCCGCCTCTCGCCCGAAAAAAAATTCCCGCTGCCGTACCAGGTGTGGCACGCTCGTGTGGGAGACGACACGCAAACTCGTCCTGTTCCCAACGTCAGCCTCATATCCCACGGTGGGTGCCGCGTTCATACGGATCACACATTCCTGTTTGCCAATCTCTTGGCCCTGCCCACTGCCCAGCATCTGGCCGGAACTGGACACAACAGCACAGCGGCCACAGTGGAAGTCCAGGAACTACGGGAGGATACAGAGCGTAACAATACAGAACCTAGAAACTGAATATACACTACATGGCCAAACAAATCTGGACACCCGTTGAGCATTAATTTCAAATGGCATTCCCACCTGTTGGTAGGATGTAACTGAAATGCATATTTTTGGTCATTCAAACTGAATTGTACAGAGTCAAAGAGTGTAACTTGCATATGAACTTGAACGACTGTTTGGAAGAACCCTCACGTAACCACGTAGACCCATTTTCATGGACACCCAAGACCTTGTCACATGATTGTACCACAGTAACAGACAGAGAGAGAGGAGGAGGAGGCAGACCCCGTGTAACCTCTTAGGGATGATTGACATGGAAAGAGAGAAAGATAAGATTCATTCAGAATCAATAATGAATGATTTTGTGACAAATTCGCAAGCCAAACCCCCACGCAGGTCATTACATGGGACATAAAGCACAATACCAGGGACATCATGTCCTGTTGAGGCTGAAGATCCAACCCAGGTGTTCTGCTCGGGAGGACACATTCATTGTTCTGAGGAAATAACAAATCACTCATGTTCATTTCTCTAATTCAGCTATCATTCAATAACAGTGCGCAAATGCATTATGAAGATGTTGTCACTAAAGTAATAACTTTATATAACCATCAATAACCTTTTATTGATATCTGCTGATTGTAAAAGATTATTGCAATACTACTTTGACTGCAGTAATAAGCCAACTGACACCATAATACACTTCCAGCGTAACGACAAAAACAAATCGTGATATTACCACAGCTTTTTATATAATGGTTTTATGTGCCGGATTTACAGTAACTGTAGTTATATAATAGTATATGCAAACCAGTTAAACAATAGGTAATAATACAATATATTTTATACGATATAATTAGCTGTAAAATTAGCCTTCTCACATTTTCTCTCGGCACGCTGATATTTAAGTTCCGACACAGAAACACGGTTTGGACTTTGGTTCCGGCAGAGTTGTTGGATGAACAAAATATATATTTTTTAATTAAATTAAATAAAAAATAAAACAAACAACAATAAATAAATAAATAAATAAGAACAAAAATAAAATGAAATGAAGAGAACTGGGATGAACAAAATACAAAATTTATTAAAAAATAAAACAAACAACAAGAAATGAATAAAAAATAAATAAATATAAAAATGTAATAAAATTTTATAAAATGAAGAGAACTGTGATGAACAAAATAAAAAAAAATATTAAAAAATAAACAATACATAAGAAATAATAAATAAATAAATAAAATAACATAAAATAAATAAAAACAAACAAACAGACAAACAAGCAATAAATTAATACATAGATAAATAAAAAAATAAAAAATAAATATAAAAATAAAAACAAAAATAAAATAATTAAATTAAATAAAAAATAAAACAAACAAACAAACAATAAATAAGAATAATAAATAAATAAATTAAATAATATAAAATAATATAAATAAATAAAAAACAAACAAGCAATAAATTAATACATAGATAAATAAATAAATGAAAAAATAAAAACAAAAATAAAATAATAAAATAAAATTAAAAATAAAACAAACAATAACAAAATAAGAATAAAAAATAAAATAACATATAACATAACATAACAAAACATAAATAAATAAAGAAATAAAATCCCTCTTTACCTACTTTCATTCTTTTTTTTGGAAAGTAAGGAAAATAAATAGTTTTAGAGTAAAAGATTACAAATGTGAAAAATACAAATAAATATCAACAGTTTTATTATGCAATCAGACATAAATTTCCTTTTTTTTTCAGGACATTTACATTTGAATTAAGATTTGGTCATTTTGCAGACCCTTATATCAAAAGACGACTTACAAAAGCAGAAAATAAAGACGTCATTAAAAAACAAAAAACAAAATGAAAATAAACCCTTAATTGTGTTGTTTGAGTTATGAATGTTTTGCATTGTATAGTATTATATGGACAGTATAGGAATATTGTTGTAATATTTACACGTTTTCATAATTATAATTTGAATAATTTAAATAATATCAATTATTATTATTACAACAATAATGTCCTCAATGCAGATGCATACAGCAGTCAACACGAGAGGCAAGAGTCAAGTCGCGACTGTTGATGTCGTTGGATAATCAACGCGTAGCGCCCCTCCCATTTCTCACCTCATTGGTTCATTTCCATCCATCTAAGGCAGCTATTGGGTTTCGTCACTGTCGCTCAACCCCGCCCACCAGGAAATCACAGGTTAGAGTGAGCAACGCGGAATGGAAACGTCCTTCTAAACCGAGAGAAAGTGAGTGTGTGCTGTTTTTGAAATATTTCTCCTTTAATAGAGCGATTAAAGCTGCTTTTAAGTTCCCGATCTTATCTTTATTTTAAGCGTGCATAAATGTGTATTTGAGAGGAAACTGTCTGAAAAGAGGCTGTTGTGTGTGTTTAGCTAAGCTAATGTTCTGCTTGGTGTCTAAGGACATGGACATAAAGAGATGGATTAGTATAAATACAAATAACAAACAGGTTGTGCTCAACAGTTATGTTTATAACAGGACTTGTGATAGTCATGTTTGGTGCAGTTACAGTGTTGGTGGTCATATACATTTATAATAGAAAATTCTCATTATGGATCTTTATATTTTTGACAGAACATACCCTGATGAACCACAGATCTTTTCCACTATATTAGCAGTTTAATTCGAATGATTGCTTATTTGATGTAGCTGTCAAATTATATCATGACATGTGAAGGTGTGTGTGTGTTTTGGCTGGATTTGGTTGTTTGACTTGCTTTTTGATGCTTTGTGCATGTAGTGATGTGTTTTGAAGCAATTTTGACCATTTTGCATCAACTCAGATAATTTTGAAAGCAAAATTTAAATTGAAAACATGTCCAGGTCAAAGGTCACATTCAAAAATATTTTACAAAGAAAAGACCATGAAGCTCGAAATGATTTTCGTTATATTATTTTCATTTAAAATGGAAATAATATCCCATTAAATTCTCATTATGGTAATGTTTCTGGAGGTTTTACTTTTGATTCTCAATGGTGATTCTCATTCATGTAATCCAGTTTTAAAAATAGCCTTGAAATGCAAAATCTTATAATAGGCTCCACTTGCTGGAAGCAAAATGTACTTTTCCTATTTCTGTCTTTTGATTTTGAGATTAAAATGAGTCAGATGTATTCTTGACAAGTTTTGTGAGATTTACTCTATGTAGAAACAAATTGAAAGCTATTTATAAGTCAAATCAAGCTTTTTGTTGCCTGTAAATATGAGTGTGTGAGTCTACATATAATTGTTTTATGCCATTGTTGACATTGTTTTATATGTGGTGGAACATGGAATATTTCAGTCTGTTTGTTTATGCAAAACTTCTAATTTATGGACTTTGTTCTGGTCTCTAAGGCAACAATAATGAAGTATGCAGTGACGCAGCAACATGGAATGCAAAGCTCTGTATCTGGATGAATGCTGCTGATCTGCAGTCAGTGTCAAGACCAGACGAGAGGGCAGAACTGAGTTCTTGCCAATCTTTTGCTGTTCCCGGATCAGTTTGGGGGGATTTGGATGTGAAAGTGTCTGTAGGTGGGAGGGGCTGGAGCTGAGATGTCATTCAGTAGAGCTGAGAGCATGTCCATCATGCAGGCCTTAGCCATGACCGTAGCTGAGATACCTGTCTTCCTCTATTCCACCTTTGGACAGGTGAGCACACCTGCACATGCCTCTACATGCGCACATTTTTATTGCATGTACATGCACAGTGTAACACAAGTGTACTTGCACTTAAAGGTGCAGAGAGTAAGTTTTGTTTGTTTGTTTACCTGGGCAATACAACAGAGGCCTTAGTCTCACATGATCCTGATTTCAAGTAGAACCATAAAATGAAGATTGTGTTAAAATTAACCAATATTTATCTTCTCAATTTCTATTTTACACAAATCTTCAGAATAAATTTGTAAGCATAACTAAACTATGGAGGGCCAAATTACTCAAAATTGTATAATTAAATACATATTTTGCCTAAATGAACCGTTAAACACATAATGAAGCCATTTAAATAAATATAAAATCATTAAATTAATAATTTAATCACTTAATAAATCAATAAATGTCCCTTGTATTACGTTTTAGCACTAGTTTGGATATTTTACATGATATTTTCATTTTAACATTATCATTGCAGCGTTTTTTTCATTTAAGTTTGAACTTTGTCTGTTTATTTTCTGGTTTACATTTATTGATTTATTTAGTTGTTTAATTATGAATTTAATGATTTTATATATTTTTTAAATTAATGAAGTATTTAAAAATGCATTTAATGATTTAATTTTTAGTAATTTGGCCCTCCATAATAATCAACCCAAAGATAAAGATAAAATACAAAATTAAGCCAAATATTACTGAAATTAAATACAAGGGGCATTTAGTGATTTATTTAGTGATTTTTAATTATTTTTATAGTTTTTTTTCTATTCATTAATTATTTAAAACATTTATTTAATTATTTATTTTTAGTAGTTTTGCTCTCCATAATAATCAACCCAAAGATAAAATAAAATATCACACAAAAATGTTCTGAAATTAAATACAAGGGGCATTTATTTATTGATTTAATTTAATTATTAATTTAATTATTTTATAGTTTTTTTTTTTTTTTTAACAATTCAATTATGTATTATATTATTTATTTCAACATATATTTAATTATTTAATAAGGGTTAAATAGCTCCATAATAATCAACCCAAAGTTATGAAAAAATACTGAAATAAATACAAGGGACATGTATTGATTTATTTAGTGATTTAATTACTAATTTAATTATTTTTATAGTTTTTTTTCTATTTATTAATTATTTAAAAAAAGATAAAATAAAATATAATTTTATGAAAAAAATACTGAAATAAATACAAGGGACATTTATTGATTTACAGTGAGGAAAATAAGTATTTGAACACCCTGCTATTTTGCAAGTTCTCCCACTTAGAAATCATGGAGGGGTCTGAAATTGTCATCGTAGGTGCATGTCCACTGGGAGAGACCTAATCTAAAAAAAAAATCCAGAAATCACAATGTATGATTTTTTAACTATTTATTTGTATGATACAGCTGCAAATAAGTATTTGAACACCTGAGAAAATCAATGTTAATATTTGGTACAGTAGCCGTTGTTTGCAATTACAGAGGTCAAACGTTTCCTGTAGTTTTTCACCAGGTTTGCACACACTGCAGGAGGGATTTTGGCCCACTCCTCCACTCAGATCTTCTCTAGATCAGTCAGGTTTCTGGGCTGTCGCTGAGAAACACAGAGTTTGAGCTCCCTCCAAAGATTCTCTATTGGGTTTAGGTCTGGAGACTGGCTAGGCCACGCCAGAACCTTGATATGCTTCTTACAGAGCCACTCCTTGGTTATCCTGGCTGTGTGCTTCGGGTCATTGTCATGTTGGAAGACCCAGCCTCGACCCATCTTCAATGCTCTAACTGAGGGAAGGAGGTTGTTCCCCAAAATCTCGCAATACATGGCCCCGGTCATCCTCTCCTTAATACAGTGCAGTCGCCCTGTCCCATGTGCAGAAAAACACCCCCAAAGCATGATGCTACCACCCCCATGCTTCACAGTAGGGATGGTGTTCTTGGGATGGTACTCATCATTATTCTTCCTCCAAACACGGTTAGTGGAATTATGACCAAAAAGTTCTATTTTGGTCTCATCTGACCACATGACTTTCTCCCATGACTCCTCTGGATCATCCAAATGGTCATTGGCAAACTTAAGACGGGCCTTGACATGTGCTGGTTTAAGCAGGGGAACCTTCCGTGCCATGCATGATTTCAAACCATGACGTCTTAGTGTATTACCAACAGTAACCTTGGAAACGGTGGTCCCAGCTCTTTTCAGGTCATTGACCAGCTCCTCCCGTGTAGTTCTGGGCTGATTTCTCACCTTTCTTAGGATCATTGAGACCCCACGAGGTGAGATCTTGCATGGAGCCCCAGTCCGAGGGAGATTGACAGTCATGTTTAGCTTCTTCCATTTTCTAATGATTGCTCCAACAGTGGACCTTTTTTCACCAAGCTGCTTGGCAATTTCCCCGTAGCCCTTTCCAGCCTTGTGGAGGTGTACAATTTTGTCTCTAGTGTCTTTGGACAGCTCTTTGGTCTTGGCCATGTTAGTAGTTGGATTCTTACTGATTGTATGGGGTGGACAGGTGTCTTTATGCAGCTAACGACCTCAAACAGGTGCATCTAATTTAGGATAATAAATGGAGTGGAGGTGGACATTTTAAAGGCAGACTAACAGGTCTTTGAGGGTCAGAATTCTAGCTGATAGACAGGTGTTCAAATACTTATTTGCAGCTGTATCATGCAAATAAATAGTTAAAAAATCATATATTGTGATTTCTGGATTTTTTTTTTAGATTATGTCTCTCACAGTGGACATGCACCTACGATGACAATTTCAGACCCCTCCATGATTTCCAAGTGGGAGAACTTGCAAAATAGCAGGGTGTTCAAATACTTATTTTCCTCACTGTATTTAGTGATTTAATTACTAATTTAATTATTTTTATAGTTTTTTTCCTATTTATTAATTATTTAAAAAAAGATAAAATAAAATATAATTTTATGAAAAAATACTGAAATAAATACAAGGGACATTTATTGATTTATTTAGTGATTTGATAATTCATTATTTATAGTTTTCTTTAATTATTGCATTATGTATTTAATGATTTATTTCAATATTTATTTTATGATTTAATTTTGAGCGATTTGGCCCTCCGAATTAAACAGCATTATTATATCA
The DNA here is from genome assembly GCA_032164185.1 of Moxostoma hubbsi. Taxonomy (NCBI): domain Eukaryota; kingdom Metazoa; phylum Chordata; class Actinopteri; order Cypriniformes; family Catostomidae; genus Moxostoma; species Moxostoma hubbsi. The sequence continues at coordinate 117,462 of JAVLUX010000200.1, read as the reverse complement.
TCATTAATCTGATTTGTAACACAAATGAAGCTTATTCCATATTGTTGATGACAACCATGACTAGGACGTTTTTAAATCTTTTGTTTTTGCGAATGTACAGAGATTGAAAACAGTAAAACAAAGAGAAAGATCCGCACTGACATCGCTCATTCTCCATTGCATATTTTTCTTGATTTCCTTTGGTCTTTCCTGTCTCTCTCTCAGTCTATATTCTCTCAGCTGAAGATGAGTCCCAGTCTGAAAAAGGTGTTGTTCGCCACGGCGCTGGGCAGCGTTGCTCTGGCGCTGACCGCACATCAGTTAAAGAGGCGGGGCAGGAAGAGGAAACAGGTGGTCGGTAAAGAAACGCAGAACCCTGTAGGAATTCCAGATCAACTGCTTAGAACCAGCAGACCAACTTCACTTAAGAGAGGTGAGAAAAGCAATTCAAGCTGCTTCATTTCCTTGACATATTAAAAAGAATTCTTCTCCAGAACAATACATTGAAGTCTATGAAGCGAGTGATGTTTATACGTGTAAAGGGTCATCACATGACTCGTGTCAGCGCTGCAGAACACATTGAAGTCTATGAAGCGAGTGATGTTTATACGTGTAAAGGGTCATCACATGACTCGAGTCAGCGCTGCAGAATACATTGAAGTCTATGAAGTGAGTGATGTTTATACGTGTAAAGGGTCATCACATGACTCGTGTCAGCGCTGCAGAACACATTGAAGTCTATGAAGCGAGTGATGTTTATACGTGTAAAGGGTCATCACATGACTCGAGTCAGCGCTGCAGAATACATTGAAGTCTATGAAGCGAGTGATGTTTATACGTGTAAATGGTCATCACATGACTCGAGTCAGCGCTGCAGAATACATTGAAGTCTATGAAGCGAGTGATGTTTATACGCGTAAATGGTCATCACATGACTCGTGTCAGCGCTGCAGAATACATTGAAGTCTATGAAGCGAGTGATGTTTATACGTGTAAATGGTCATCACATGACTCGTGTCAGCGCTGCAGAATACATTGAAGTCTATGAAGCGAGTGATGTTTATACGTGTAAATGGTCATCACATGACTCGAGTCAGCGCTGCAGAATACATTGAAGTCTATGAAGCGAGTGATGTTTATACGTGTAAAGGGTCATCACATGACTCGAGTCAGCGCTGCAGAATACATTGAAGTCTATGAAGTGAGTGATGTTTATACGCGTAAAGGGTCATCACATGACTCGAGTCAGCGCTGCAGAATACATTGAAGTCTATGAAGCGAGTGATTTTTATACGTGTAAATGGTCATCACATGACTCGAGTCAGCGCTGCAGAATACATTGAAGTCTATGAAGCGAGTGATGTTTATACGCGTAAATGGTCATCACATGACTCGTGTCAGCGCTGCAGAATACATTGAAGTCTATGAAGCGAGTGATGTTTATACGTGTAAATGGTCATCACATGACTCGTGTCAGCGCTGCAGAATACATTGAAGTCTATGAAGCGAGTGATGTTTATACGTGTAAATGGTCATCACATGACTCGAGTCAGCGCTGCAGAATACATTGAAGTCTATGAAGCGAGTGATGTTTATACGTGTAAAGGGTCATCACATGACTCGAGTCAGCGCTGCAGAATACATTAAAGTCTATGAAGTGAGTGATGTTTATACGTGTAAAGGGTCATCACATGACTCGTGTCAGTGCTGCAGAATACATTAAAGTCTATGAAGTGAGTGATCTTTATATGTGTAAAGGGACAACAAGAAATATTTAACAACTGCACAAATTTGTGAAGAGGCATTGAATGTCTCATCATTTATTTTAATTAAATATGACCTTATCGTTTACGAATATCAGAGACCCCAATTATTTAAATTCACCAAGAAAACGCTTCGACCTGAACCTAAACGAGTCCTTTTATTACTTTCTGCCATCAAAGCAACTGCAAGCTTTTTTTCTCTCTTCCAAATACATGTTTTCAATGTTTATTGTGCACAACTCCCGCTTTTTTAACTATTAAAATCACCCCTCTGTGACACTTTCTGCAACACTTGTCATGATGCGGCGCTTGACGGCTCGACTCAACTCATGTGAAATGCGTTTTACAATGAGGAAAGAACATTATTGAAACTCAAAATGATTATTATTTGTCTATTAATGTGGTCTTTTCTGATAAAAGTCATGCTCAGCAGTTTAATTAGGCTATTGTAGGGAAATGATCCTGTTGATCTGCTTTGTGTTTATAATTCTTATACTGAAGTCTGTAGATTTGACATGAAAGTTTTAATAAAGGAGAAGGACGTTATTGAAACTCACTATTATTAGACTGTTATTGTTGTCTTTGTGGATGAAGAATAATGCTCAGACTGAAGGAAGACTTTAGATCTGCTTAAACACTATAAAGTCTCTTGGTAGATTTCGGTCATAAACGACTCAAAATGATTCACTGGCTCAAAATGATTCACTGGCTCAAAATGATTCACTGGCTCAAATGATTCTCTGACTCAAAATGATTCTCTGTCTCAAAATGATTCTCTGACTCAAAATGATTCTCTGACTCAAAATGATTTTCTGACTCAAAATGATTCACTGGCTCAAACTGATTCACTGGCTCAAACTGATTCACTGGCTCAAACTGATTCACTGGCTCAAAACGATTCACTTACTCAAAACGATTCACTGACTCAAACTGATTCACTGGCTCAAAACGATTCACTGGCTCAAAACGATTCACTGGCTCAAAATGATTCACTGACTCAAAATGATTCTCTGGCTCAAAATGATTCACTGACTCACAGCACATCAGACGCTCATATGTCGCCACCTTGTGGCATCTCCAGAAGGGGTCACTGAACTAATCCGTAATAAAATTGAACACGTTTGTGAAACAGAAGCCTCACCAAAATACTCTTTATTCGTGGACCAGTGATTGTCTCACCTTTTTCGCCCCTCATGAGTTTGCATCCCTGTAATTTGTTGTGGCATTGCAAGAACAAATCTACAAATTAGATAGCCGAATTTCAAACATTACAAGTAAACGTGCTACTAAGATGGACAGAAAACATGGACAAGTTCTTGAAATGGATGAATATTGATGATGGTTTGCCTATGTGGGATAGTGGTGTCCGTATAATTTTTTTAGTCGTAAAAAGTGTGCCGTGGCAGAAAAATGGTTGCCCTATATAATTAACACCATTAGCTGGGAGAGGAGTTATTCATATACAAGCAAAATCGCCATTTTTAACTAAAATATACCCAAATTAATTGGGAAATCTGTATTAATGCGCAGCACCTGCTCTCAGTTGCTGATAAAACCGAATAGGTGTTAATATGTAAAAGTGGGCGGTCTTATGTTAATAAGCATACAGGTGTGGCTTCTACTCTTAACGCGTCATTTTTGCAGTTTAGTTTCATTAACTGGTCTGGATGAACCGTCGAAGGAGCTTTTCCATGTTTATGTTAAGAGGATTTCATCATAGTACATCAAATTTAATTTTGAATTAAAAATGGCAAAAAGTTTGTCTTGTTTTTCACGATATGGCTCTTTAAAATGTCTCATACTTTATAATAAGTACGGTGGGTGGAGGGCATTTGTGATGAATCGTTGCGCTTTCGTTTCCTCATTAAAGTTTGTTTGTTTCAGGTCCCGTCCCAGGGCGGCAGATGACGAGTCCCAGCGCTCGCAGTAATGACACACTGAGTGGCGTTTCATCTCTCGCGCCCAGCAAACACTCCAGCTCTTCGCACAGTATCGCCTCTGTATGAAAATCACACGCTTAAACAGTCTGTCGCACTATTTAGGATTTATTTGTCACCACACGTCTGTTAAACGGCAAACTAACATCAGTTTGTAATGACTGTGTCTTAGATGCGAGTCCCTTCCTCTCCAAACCAATCAGCGAACACTGGGATGCCGTGGGAGGCGGAGCCAGTAGCCGAAGAGCCAGGTGTTATGGAGGATGCTAATGCAGAGAACCTCTATATCATGGGTAATGTAGTTTATATAATGTGGCATATTACTGTTTGAAATGTTTATTATTGCGTAGTGCTTCACATACTATTTTATTATAATAGTAGGTAGTATACAGTACTAGTGGTACACTAATGTTGCCATAGACTCCATTAATGCAGTTATTTGCAGCTGATTGTATGTTTTTGTCTTCTGGTTCTGCAGGTATGGAGTTGTTTGAGGAAGCGCTTCATAAGTGGGAACAGGCTTTAAACATCAGACACAGATCTTACTCCGGGGCCTCTAACAGTCCTGTCCCACAAGGGTCGGAACTTGTAGAGCATCATTCGGTAAATATCACTTACTTATTAATAACAATCTGCTGTGCTCTTTATAAATGCTGATGTCATGTACAATTGAATTTGAAATAAAAAAGCAATTATTGATTTTTACTAATTTACGTAAATGTAAATTAATTATATATTATGTAATTATTAATTTACCTAATTTAATTTATTTACCTGTAATTGTTACAGCATTTAATTTAAAATAAAAATGCAAATAAAATTGTTAATCTTATTAATAAATATTAACTTATTAATCTCATTGAGTTTTAAATAAAAATGTGAATAATTTTTTTTAAATCTTATTAATACATGTTAAATTATTATTTAATTAATGTACTGAAATTTAAATATTTTATATATTAGTAAATATGAATTTACTAAATTTGATTTCTTCAACTGTGATTGTTACAGCCCGAACTGTTTTATTTCATTTAAAATGCAAATGCAAATAAACTGTTGTTAATATTAATAAATATGTATTTAATAATTCAATTTAAAATACAAACGCAAATAAACTGTTGTTAATATTAATAAATATGTATTTAGTGATTTAATTTAAAATACAAATGCAAATAAACTGTTGTTAATATTAATAAATATGTATTTAGTCATTTAATTTAAAATGCAAATGCAAATAAACTATTGTTAATATTAATAAATGTGTATTTAGTCATTTAATTTAAAATGCAAATGCAAATAAACTGTTGTTAATATTAATAAATATGTATTTAGTCATTTAATTTAAAATGCAAATGCAAATAAACTGTTGTTAATATTAATAAATATGTATTTAATAATTCAATTTAAAATACAAACGCAAATAAACTGTTGTTAATATTAATAAATATGTATTTAGTGATTTAATTTAAAATACAAATGCAAATAAACTGTTGTTAATATTAATAAATATGTATTTAGTCATTTAATTTAAAATGCAAATGCAAATAAACTGTTGTTAATATTAATAAATATGTATTTAGTCATTTAATTTAAAATGCAAATGCAAATAAACTATTGTTAATATTAATAAATGTGTATTTAGTCATTTAATTTAAAATGCAAATGCAAATAAACTGTTGTTAATATTAATAAATATGTATTTAGTCATTTAATTTAAAATGCAAATGCAAATAAACTGTTGTTAATATTAATAAATATGTATTTAATAATTCAATTTAAAATACAAACGCAAATAAACTGTTGTTAATATTAATAAATATGTATTTAGTGATTTAATTTAAAATACAAATGCAAATAAACTGTTGTTAATATTAATAAATATGTATTTAGTCATTTAATTTAAAATGCAAATGCAAATAAACTGTTGTTAATATTAATAAATATGTATTTAGTCATTTAATTTAAAATGCAAATGCAAATAAACTATTGTTAATATTAATAAATGTGTATTTAGTCATTTAATTTAAAATGCAAATGCAAATAAACTGTTGTTAATATTAATAAATATGTATTTAGTCATTTAATTTAAAATGCAAATGCAAATAAACTGTAGTTAATATTAATAAATATGTATTTAGTCATTTAATTTAAAATGCAAATGCATATAAACTGTTGTTAATATTAATAAATATGTATTTAGTAATTTAATTTAAAATACAAATGCAAATAAACTGTTGTTAATATTAATAAATATGTATTTATTTATTTAATTTAAAATAAAAATGTAAACTTTTTTTTTAATCTTATTAATACATGTTAATTTATTAATTTTATTTATTTTACTTATTTACTTAAATTTAAAATATTTACAACATTTTATATTTAATATTTGCATAATTCGTTTTGTTCAACTGTGATTTTTACAGCCTGAATAATTTAATTTAAAAATAATAATGTAAACATAATTTTGTTAATCTTATTAATACATGTTAAATTAGTAATTTTATTGAATTAATGTACTGAACTTTTTATATTTTTATATTAGTAAATATGAATTTACTTAATTTGATTTCTTCAACTGTGATTTTTACAGCTTGAACCATTTAATTTTATTTAGTTTAAAATAAAAATGTAAGTAAATTTTGTTAATCTTATTAATAATCTACATTATTAATTTTATTAATTTTATGAATATACTTAATGTAAATGTTTTATATATTAAGTAAAGATTAATATACTTATTTGAATTTCTGCAACTGTCATTGTTACAGCATGAACTGATTAATTTAACTTTAATAAAATAAAAATAATTCTGAATTAATTCATTATTAAATACAACATAATTCATAATAAATATAACATTTAAAACAAAAGCTTATTCATTTGATTAATATTATTAATTTATTTAATTCAGTTTATTTTACTTCTATTTTTCTCATTGCAGCCTGAACTGCGTAATCATCAGTTTGCAGAGAAGCTGGAAACTCTTCTGCACCGAGCGTATCATCTGCAGGAAGACTTCGGCAGCACCATACCACCTGACAGTCTGCTCGCTGAACTGGGTAACACAAACACACAATCACAGGTTTATTCTATATGTGTGATGATTGTTGCATTTCCGAGTGTGTGTTTGTGTGTGTGCAGAGAGTGAAGGGACGTTGTTTCTGCCCACACTGGGAAGCTCTCATCCAATCCAAGACGATGATGCAACGACAGTCATGTCAGACGACTCGTTCTTCTCTGCAGCTGAGGTCAGGACACACTCATGTATTTCATGTGTGGTCACTTGAGACTCAATGTTGATCAATGTCACTTTTCTCTTTGTGTCTGCAGTTGTTTGAGACGTTTTCTCTAGATGACACGTTTAATCAGCTGAAGCCTGCAGCTCTGTATGAAGAGGCTCTGAGTTTAGTTCGAGATGGAGGCGTGACCTGCAGATCCGTGAGGTAGTGCATACTATGCTCCTCATTCCAATACACTAAGCCCTTTCCACTAGACACTCAACCCTACACCCTACAGTTGCCTTAGGCTTGCTCACTGGGGGCATGAAGAAAATTATTTTATACTTGTATAATTGTATTAGTATAAACCCTACACACTGTATACTACTAACACCCTGAACCCAACACACAGCAAAATAACATTCGATAAACTGTATACTGACACATCAAATACCACACAATGCACACTAACACACTAAATCTACACACCGTATACTGACACACCAAATACCGCACAATGCATACTAACACACTAAATCTACACACCGTATACTGGCACACCAAATACCACACAATGCATACTAACACACTAAATCTACACACCGTATACTGACACACCAAATACCGCACAATGCATACTAACACACTAAATCTACACACCGTATACTGACACACCAAATACCGCACAATGCATACTAACACACTAAATCTACACACCGTATACTGACACACCAAATACCACACAATGCATACTAACACACTAAATCTACACACCGTATACTGACACACCAAATACCGCACAATGCATACTAACACACTAAATCTACACACCGTATACTGACACACCAAATACCGCACAATGCATACTAACACACTAAATCTACACACCGTATACTGACACACCAAATACCACACAATGCACACTAACACACTAAATCTACACACCGTATACTGGCACACCAAATACCGCACAATGCATACTAACACACTAAATCTACACACCGTATACTGACACATCAAATACCGCACAATGCATACTAACACACTAAATCTACACACCGTATACTGACACACCAAATACCACACAATGCACACTAACACACTAAATCTACACACCGTATACTGACACACCAAATACCACACAATGCATACTAACACACTAAATCTACACACCGTATACTGGCACACCAAATACCGCACAATGCATACTAACACACTAAATCTACACACCGTATACTGACACATCAAATACCACACAATGCACACTAACACACTAAATCTACACACCGTATACTGACACACCAAATACCGCACAATGCATACTAACACACTAAATCTACACACCGTATACTGACACACCAAATACCGCACAATGCATACTAACACACTAAATCTACACACCGTATACTGGCACACCAAATACCACACAATGCATACTAACACACTAAATCTACACACTGTATACTGACACCTTAAATACCACACAATGCATACTAACACACTAAATTGACACACTGTATACTGACACACCAAATACCACACAATGCATACTAACACACTAAATCTACACACTGTATACTGACACGCTAAATACCACACAATGCATACTAACACACTAAATCTACACACCGTATACTGACACGCTAAATACCACACAATGCATACTAACACACTAAATCTACACACTGTATACTGACACGCTAAATACCACACAATGCATACTAACACACTAAATCTACACACCGTATACTGGCACCCTAAATACCACACAATGCATACTAACACACTAAATCTACACACTGTATACTGACACCCTAAATACCACACAATGCATACTAACACACTAAATCTACACACTGTATACTGACACCCTAAATACCACACAATGCATACTAACACACTAAATCTACACACCGTATACTGGCACCCTAAATACCACACAATGCATACTAACACACTAAATCTACACACTGTATACTGACACCCTAAATACCACACAATGCATACTAACACACTAAATTGACACACTGTATACTGACACACCAAATACCACGCAATGCATACTAACACACTAAATCTACACACCGTATACTGACACACCAAATACCACACAATGCATACTAACACACTAAATCTACACACCGTATACTGGCACACCAAATACCACACAATGCATACTAACACACTAAATCTACACACTGTATACTGACACGAAATACTACACACTGTATACTGACACCCTAAATACCACACAATGCATATCAACACACTAAATCTACACACTATACACTGACACTAAATACCACACAATGCATACTAACACACTAAATCTACACACTGTATACTGACACCTTAAATACCACACAATGCATACTAACACACTAAATTGACACAGTGTATACTGACACTAAATACCACACAATGCATACTAACACACTAAATCTACACACTGTATACTGACACGCTAAATACCACACAATGCATACTAACACACTAAATCTAAACACCGTATACTGACACACCAAATACCACACAATGCATACTAACACACTAAATCTACACACCGTATACTGACACACCAAATACCACACAATGCATACTAACACACTAAATCTACACACTGTATACTGACACCTTAAATACCACACAATGCATACTAACACACTAAATTGACACACTGTATACTGACACACCAAATACCACACAATGCATACTAACACACTAAATCTACACACCGTATACTGGCACCCTAAATACCACACAATGCATACTAACACACTAAATCTACACACTGTATACTGACACCCTAAATACCACACAATGCATACTAACACACTAAATCTACACACTGTATACTGACACCCTAAATACCACACAATGCATACTAACACACTAAATCTACACACTGTATACTGACACGAAATACTACACACTGTATACTGACACCCTAAATACCACACAATGCATACTAACACACTAAATCTACACACTGTATACTGACACGAAATACTACACACTGTATACTGACACCCTAAATACCACACAATGCATATCAACACACTAAATCTACACACTATACACTGACACTAAATACCACACAATGCATACTAACACACTAAATCTACACACCGTATACTGGCACCCTAAATACCACACAATGCATACTAACACACTAAATCTACACACCGTATACGGGCACCCTAAATACCACACAATGCATACTAACACACTAAATCTACACACTGTATACTGACACCCTAAATACCACACAATGCATACTAACACACTAAATCTACACACTGTATACTGACACTAAATACTACAAACTGTATACTGACACTAAATCTACACACTATATACTGACACCCTATATACCACATAATGCATATCAACACACTAAATCTACACACTGTATACTGACACACTAAGTCTACACACTGTATACTGACACCCTAAATACCACACAATGCATATCAACACACTAAATCTACACACTGTATACTGACACGAAATACTACACACTGTATACTGACACCCTAAATACCACACAATGCATATCAACACACTAAATCTACACACTATACACTGACACTAAATACCACACAATGCATACTAACACACTAAATCTACACACTATACACTCACACTAAATACCACATAATGCATACTAACACACAAAATCTACACACTGTATACTGACACACTAAATCTACACACTGTATACTGACACCCTAAATACCACACAATGCATATCAACACACTAAATCTACACACTATACACTGACACTAAATACCACATAATGCATACTAACACACAAAATCTACACACTGTATACCGACACACTAAATCTACACACTGTATACTGACACCCTAAATACCACACAATGCATATCAACACACTAAATCTACACACTGTATACTGACACGAAATACTACACACTGTATACTGACACCCTAAATACCACACAATGCATATCAACACACTAAATCTACACACTATACACTGACACTAAATACCACACAATGCATACTAACACACTAAATCTACACACTGTATACTGACACCCTAAATACCACACAATGCATACTAACACACTAAATCTACACACTGTATACTGACATGAAATACTACACACTGTATACTGACACCCTAAATACCACACAATGCACATCAACACACTAAATCTACACACTATACACTGACACTAAATACCACACAATGCATACTAACACACTAAATCTACACACTGTATACTGACACCTTAAATACCACACAATGCATACTAACACACTAAATTGACACACTGTATACTGACACTAAATACCACACAATGCATACTAACACACTAAATCTACACACCGTATACTGGCACCCTAAATACCACACAATGCATACTAACACACTAAATCTACACACTGTATACTGACACCCTAAGTACCACACAATGCATACTAACACACAAAATCTACACACTGTATACTGACACTAAATACCACACAATGCATACTAACACACTAAATCTACACACTGTATACTGACACTAAATACTACACACTGTATACCGACACTAAATCTACACACTATATACTGACACCCTAAATACCACACAATGCATATCAACACACTAAATCTACACACTGTATACTGACACTAAATCTACACACTATATACTGAAACACTAAATACCAAACAATGCATACTAACACACTATATCTACACACTGTACACTGACACCCTAAATACCACACAATGCATACTAACACACTAAATCTACACACTGTATACTGGCACCCTAAATACCACACAATGCATACTAACACACTATATCTACACACTGTATACTGACACCCTAAATACCACACAATGCATACTAACACACTAAATCTACACACCGTATACTGGCACCCTAAATACCACACAATGCATACTAACACACTAAATCTACACACCGTATACGGGCACCCTAAATACCACACAATGCATACTAACACACTAAATCTACACACTGTATACTGACACCCTAAATACCACACAATGCATACTAACACACTAAATCTACACACTGTATACTGACACTAAATACTACAAACTGTATACTGACACTAAATCTACACACTATATACTGACACCCTATATACCACATAATGCATACTAACACACAAAATCTACACACTGTATACTGACACACTAAATCTACACACTGTATACTGACACCCTAAATACCACACAATGCATATCAACACACTAAATCTACACACTGTATACTGACACTAAATACTACACACTGTATACTAACACACTAAATTTACACACCATATACTGACACCGTAAATACCACACAATACATACTAACACACTAAATCTACACACTGTATACTGACACCCTAAATACCACAAAATGCATACTGACACACTAAATCTGCACACCATATACTGACACCGTAAATACCACACAATACATACTGACACACTAAATCTACACACTGTAAACTGACACCCTAAATACCACACACTGTATACTAACACAATATATTTACACACTTTATACTAACACACTAAATCTACACACTGTATACTGGCACCTTAAATACTACACACTGTATACTGACACACTAAATACTACACACTGTATACCGACACACTAAATACTACACACTGTATACTGACACTCTAAATACTACACACTGTATACTGACACACTAAATCTACACACTGTATATTGACACCCTAAATACCACACAATGCATACTAACACTCTAAATACTACACATTGTTTGCTGACACACTAAATACTACACACTGTATACCGGCACTCTAAATACTACACACTGTATACCAACACTCTAAATACCATGCACTGTATACCAACACTCTAAATACCATGCACTGTATACCAACACTCTAAATACCATGCACTGTATACCGACACACTAAATACTACACACTGTATACCGGCACTCTAAATACCATGCACTGTATACCGACACACTAAATACTACACACTGTATACCGGCACTCTAAATACTACACACTGTATACCGGCACTCTAAATACCATGCACTGTATACCGACACACTAAATACTACACACTGTATACCGGCACTCTAAATACCATGCACTGTATACCAACACTCTAAATACCATGCACTGTATACCAACACTCTAAATACCATGCACTGTATACCGACACACTAAATACTACACACTGTATACCGGCACACTAAATCTACACACTGTATATTGACACCCTAAATACCACACAATGCATACTAACACTCTAAATACTACACACTGTTTGCTGACACACTAAATACTACACACTGTATACCGGCACTCTAAATACTACACACTGTATACCAACACTCTAAATACCATGCACTGTATACCAACACTCTAAATACCATGCACTGTATACCAACACTCTAAATACCATGCACTGTATACCGACACACTAAATACTACACACTGTATACCGGCACTCTAAATACCATGCACTGTATACCGACACACTAAATACTACACACTGTATACCGGCACTCTAAATACCATGCACTGTATACCAACACTCTAAATACCATGCACTGTATACCGACACACTAAATACTACACACTGTATACCGGCACTCTAAATACCATGCACTGTATACCAACACTCTAAATACCATGCACTGTATACCAACACTCTAAATACCATGCACTGTATACCGACACACTAAATACTACACACTGTATACCGGCACACTAAATACTACACACTGTATACCGGCACTCTAAATACTACACACTGTATACCGGCACTCTAAATACCATGCACTGTATACCAACACTCTAAATACCATGCACTGTATACCAACACTCTAAATACCATGCACTGTATACCAACACTCTAAATACCACGCACTGTATACCGACACACTAAATACCACGCACTGTATGCCGACACACTAAATACCACGCACTGTATGCCGACACTCTAAATACCACACAATGCATACTAACACACTAAATACCACGCACTGTATACCGACACTCTAAATACCACGCACTGTATACCGACACTCTAAATACCACACAATGCATACTAACACACCAAATACCACGCACTGTATACCGACACTTTAAATACCACGCACTGTATACCGACACTTTAAATACCACGCACTGTATACCGACACTCTAAATACCACGCACTGTATACCGACACTCTAAATACCACGCACTGTATACCGACACACTAAATACCACGCACTGTATACCGACACTCTAAATACCACGCACTGTATACCGACACACTAAATACCACGCACTGTATACCGACACACTAAATACCACGCACTGTATACCGACACACTAAATACCACGCACTGTATACCGACACACTAAATACTACGCACTGTATACCGACACTCTAAATACCACGCACTGTATACCGACACACTAAATACCACGCACTGTATACTGACACACTAAATACTACGCACTGTATACTGACACACTAAATACTACACACTGTATACTGACACACTAAATACTACACGCACTATACTGACACCATAGACAATGCAGACTGTTTACAAATACTGCATACTAATTCCCTAAACTCTATGCATAATGCATGCTGATACACTAAACACAGACATAAATGATACCCTACACACTGCACTCTAACACCATAACACTGCACACTAACACCCGAAACTTTACATATTGTTTTCTGAAACGTAACTTCACTACTTTAACCCTGATTCAAGTATGAGATGGGACCATGTGTTCCACAGCATAGTGATTATTTAACACATTCTCCTGTGGGATTTGAGGATTTCCGCTGTAGCTCAGGCAACAACACTAGATGGGAACACATTTGATTTGAACTCCGTAACATACTCCAGTGACTTTATTTTTCCTCTTCAGGACCGAGCTCTTGGAGTGTTACAGCGATCAGGACTTCCTGGCCAAACTACACTGTGTTCGACAGGCCTTCCAGGTCAGCTCACTCTCACACATCATTGCACACAGATATACACATGGGAACAGGGCTGTTGCTGAGCTGTGTTTGTGTGTTTTTATAGGTGCTGTTACTGGATGAGACACACAGAATGTTCTTCATGGAAACTGGGAAACAGATGATCTCTGGACTCATGGCCAAAGCTAACAAGGTGAAAATAAACCTCCTTTTTTTTTAGAATAATTTGCACTGATGAGTCGTGCACAATAAGACCAGGTACATTTATTAAGAAAACCAATAGAGTCAATTTTGATTTCATGTGTGTTTAGAGTCCGAAGGGATTTCTGGAGAGTTATGAAGACATGTTGCGGTACACCCAGAGAGAAGAGACGTGGCCAGTCACCAAGATGGAACTGGAGGGGCGAGGGGTGTGTCTTAACTGTCCATCTGTCTGTCAGTCACTTCACCCCAAACATAAAAAATAATCTGATATCATTCACTCACCCTCATGTTGTTACAAACCCATAGGACTTCCATGGAATTCTTTCATTTCAATGTTTTAATGTTTCAATGTTTTAATTGAAGTTGTTCTGTTCTAGGTGGTCTCTATGAACTTCTTTGACATTGTGCTGGACTTCATCCTGATGGATGCGTTTGAAGACCTTGAAAGTCCTCCGTCCTCTGTGGTCGCCGTTCTGCGGAACCGATGGCTCTCCGACAGCTTTAAAGAGACGGTACACCAACACCAGAGCTCCGTTCCCTTTATAACCAAAAAGAGTTTTATTGATGATGTCATAGTAGAAGCCACAGATACGTTTTGTTTGCTAGTTCTTTCCAGTTCACTGACCAGAAGAACCTATAATGACAGATCAATAACTTTTTTTTAATTTCCAAAGAACTATATAGCAACCAAAGAACCCTATAGAGTCAAGAATGGTCCTTGAAAAGAAGAGAGTTCTTAGCTGAACCTTTATTTCTTTTAACAATAATAAAGATTAACTATTAATGTTGATCATTCTTCTGCCATCGTTTTTTCTGAGCTCTTTTATGTGTTCTGTCTCTCTCTTTCTCAGGCGTTGGCTACAGCCTGTTGGTCTGTATTGAAAGCCAAGAGGAGACTACTAATGGTGAGTGTGAACAACAAAACATGGAATTATATCTACAATTTGAACACGCACAGAAATGCAAAATTATCACCAATCAGAACACACGTTCATGGGCGTTTCTTCAACTTTGGGCAGTTTTATCCCTGGGTGTTTCTAGACCGTAAAATCCAGTTAAAACGTTCTCACACTGTCAATAGTATATTTAATTTGTCTACTAACAATATCCGACAGTGTATGTACATGCACAGCCCTCTACACTGAGAGTAAATCACTTGCATATGCCATTAAATATCGCGCAATGCAACTAATGTCTGTTATTAGCCACTGGCGAGTAAATATTCAGATTTCACTCAACAGTTATTGAGTTGAAGAGCAATGAAGAGGCATTGAAATCCTTTCAGTGCATGCTGTTTCATGAAGGAAATTGACCTTAGTTGGCTGCAGTGGCTCCTGAGGTGTCATGATCACGTTGTCACATTGCTTTAGTTGAGCTGTGATATGGCATAGTTACATTTACATTGCATTTAACCACGTCTACTTTTCCACGGATTGCTTTCATGACATTCTCTGTTTTACAGACCAGTGTAACACACCTGTTGAATGTCTTTAGGAAGGTAAAAAAGCATCGCAAAACTCGAGGGCATATAGCATACTCCTTGTTCCATGTAATGTGTGTCCATAGAAGAGATCCAAACACTCTTCGTTTGGTCTCTTTTAATATCCTTTCTGTTGCTTACAGTCAGTTGTTAGACAAAAAGTCTAATGAAACATTCATTCTAGTCATACATTACACGGATGACGTAAAAACAGCTGTGGAACTCATTTCTCATTAATGTGAACGTAAACGCTTGCTCGCGGAGCTGCAGGTTCTCTTAAAGAGACAGTACCATTTTAAACACACTATTTTTAAAAAAAAAAATTTATTTTTTGTTTTACATAGTACATGTGATTATAGTAGCATTTAAATGTTATATGTGGAATAAAATGTATATTATTAGGTTCAAACCTTATTTTGTGTTAAAAATGTGTGAAATTTAAAAAAACGAGACATGCACTTTCATGGGGCCTGGGCGAGTATTGACGCAGACTACCACCCCTAGAGTGACTCCAGCCAGGTGTCCTAAGCAACCAAATTGGCCCGGTTGCTAGGGAGGGTAGAGTCACATGGGGTAACCTCCTCGTGGTGGTGATTAGTGGTTCTCTCAATGGCGCGTGTGGTGAGTTGTGTGTGGATCACGGAGAGTAGCATGAGCCTCCACATGCTGTGAGTCTCCGTGGTGTCATGCACGACGAATCACGTGATAAGATGCGCGGATTGACAGTCTCAAAAGTGGAGGCAACCAAGACTGAGGTGTCCCCCGCCACCCGGATTGAGGTGATTAACCGCGCCACCACGAGGAGCTACTAAGTAGTGGGAATTGTGCATTCCAAATTGGAGAGAAAAAGGCATTTTTTTTTTTTTTTTTTTTAATAAATAAATATTGAAATTGACATTTTTTATGTTCATTTCACACTTTGTTTAGATGATCATATTTTAGACATGCAATAAATAGTATTTTTATAATGGATTTGTATAATTTATTATTAAAAGTCTGGGTCTGGCACAAGGCTAAAACAGTCAAATCTACACATACATCAATTTACCAAAAATAAATTAAGAAGGCCTGGTAAAAATGCGTCCTCCGTATAACAGAAAGAAAAAAGTGAATTTGCTTCGGACATGAATGTGCCCAAATCTATTGCATGTAATTCCGATTTGCTGTTCAGGAAGTGTAGTGAAAGGATGAACACCACTTATTGTTTAAAAGGGGATACTATTGGGATTCTCCTTTTTGTCTAAAGCTCTTTGTGTTGCTTGCTCAGGTTCCAGATGGTTTTATCGCTCACTTTTATGCTATCTCTGAGCATGTAAGTCCAGTTTTGGCTTTCGGGTTTCTGGGCTCCAGACAGCACCTGAGTGAGGTGTGCACCACATTCAAGGTAAGATAGAATAGCATTAACTTGTACTCTTTTCACTTCAGTTCAGCACATAAACTCATGCTAATCTTATCTCTGACACACTGATGTCTGCCGTAAGATCATAAACCCAGAAAAGCCTGAAATCTTTTGTCTCAATAACTTCTATTTAAATTCTGTTAATGTTATAAAGAGTTGAAGTGTGGAATTGCAAAAAATAAGCAGTCCTTTCAAACGTGTTTCCCAAACATTTACCTCGTTCAACATTGGTTGGATTCACAGATTGTCCCGTCCCAAACTCACGCAATTGGTTGAGCCAATGTTGCTGTGTCGAGTTGGTTGGGATGATCAAACAAACAGAGCAATGTTTTGAAAGCCACAATATTTAGACTTTTAAGTGGATTCTACCTATAAACCTCTTTCTAATAAACTTTTGAACATTGAATGTATTATTTTCAGTGCTTATGTGTTTAACTCCTTTCTGTCTCTTTTGGTCTCCACAGCAACAAATTGTGCAGTATCTAAAGGACATGTTCAACCACGATAAGGTGCGTTTCACCACTGTCCCGTTTCTGGCCGAAGACATCCTCCATTTGTCCCACAGACGAGCAGACATTTTGGTGGGTTACCTGGGCATTGAAAGTCTACCCGAGTCCAATGGAGCTTTACCCAAGAGCCCGTGCCAAGCCAACAGCGGGCATCCAGAACTGGGTGAATGGCACAAATGAGGTTTCGGAACACTTAAACAAAGGTCTAGAGTGTTTGTACTTGGACCATGTCCACACTAATCCATTTTCCTTAGAAAACACACTGATTTTGCAACGTTTTGGTCACTCATCCTCACTGGAATGAGACTTTTGGAAACTCTCCCATAACGGCATACTTCGGAAAACGATTACATTTTGGAAGGTCTCAAACTTAAATGGATTATTGTGGGCGTGGCTTTGAAGGAAAACTCCAGGTTCAATGCAAGTTAAGCTCAATCGACAGCATTTGTGGCATAATGTTGATTACCACAAAAATTCGTTTTGATTCGTCCCTCCTTTTCTTAAAAAAAAGAAGCAGGTTCCAGCGAGTTGCTTACAATGGAAGTTAATGGAGGCCAATCCATAAACGATAAAACTCTCACTGTTTCAAAAGTATAGCCACAAGACGCAAACCATTTGTGTGGTAACGTGACTTTAGTCATGATGTAATGTCAACAAACCCTAAAACGACTGTAAAAGTCATGATAAAACAACTTTTCAGCTACAATAATACATACATTTTAACCGAAGAATGAATGTAAGTTCATTTGTAAAATTATATGCTTCATATTTCTGCCTTTTAAACCCTCCAAAAATTGCCCACATTCACTTCCATTGTAAGTGCCGCACTGGAACCTCCATTTTTGCTGTTTTTAAAGAAAAAAACGGATGAGTCTAAATAATGGTAATCAACATTATGGCACAAATGCACATATGGTCATTTGAGTTTAACTTGTATTGAACCCGGAATATTCCTTCAATCACTTAAATTGTAGTTCTCACCTCAGACCAATCAAAGTGTCTATGAAGACTTTGTAGTGGTTATTTGTTTGCCAACGAATTCCTAGTGCTGCTATTTAGATTACGTTTTAAAACCGGGCACGCATCCAGAATAACGGCCAGATTGTACGGCTCCAAAACCACCGATGCTTTGGAAACTGATTCTGTCCGGGACCGTTACACAAACCCGTCTTGACTTGATGGTACAACGTGTCACGAACGCCAAATTTTAGCCAAACTTGCAGCCTCATTTTGAGTTGCAGATCTTGAAATCTACCCACAACACAGCAACGGATGCCTCTTATGTGAGGACACGCTTTTGTGTATTTCACGGGTCGGTTTTTCAGATTATTGTGTGTGAACGTGTGTCATTAAGCAGTTATGCGTGTGTTAATGGCCAAATAAAGTCTTGCACTGAATCAAGAGTTGCACTGAACACAATATCTGGAGCGAGTGAATAGAGACGGATTTAAGAGAGAGACTAAAACAGGAAGTGCATCATTATTGAAAGGAAACCGAATGTTGTCATTGAGTTCAGTTGTGTCTGTTGAGAGCTCGTGCAACTGTTGTGGTTTGCTCTGCATTGCATTGTATTCTCATCCTCACAATATTTTATTATTATATACAAAATATAACACGGTCACAGTGTTTATCAGAACGGAGTCTTCAGTTATTTACTAAGTGTAAGAAATGTTGATTAAATCTGTAGGTGTGGATGATTTCTTCTAATTGTACATCATTCTTGCAAGTTGATTTGAACACTGTTTCATCACACTAGTGGACTATAGGACTAAAATAGCTGATTATCTACTGTTGTAGTATGTATATGTGTATATATGGGTGATTCTCACATGTCAAGAAAAATATCCTGGTCCCATTTTACTGCTAAATCAAATGAAACGACTGAGATTTTGCATATAGAAAATTAAGCCTATTTTGACATTATTTTTAGGGATGTCCCGATACTTACACTGGTATCGGAATCGGGTCAGATTATGCGTTCAGGTACTTGTACTAGTAAAAATGCTCCGATACCAAAAACCAAGACCATCTGATGTATGAATATCATTATATTCAGTGTACATATTCAAATCAGGTTGTGTCATAGTGAGATTATTATACAGCATAAGCTGTGATATGGATATAGTGTGTATGTGCTGCGCTTCAAATGTGAGTGCTTGTGAATGTGTGATCCGGTATCGTGTTGACATAAAGACACAAAGTGCTCATACCATTTAGAGCTCATTGGCATATACACGGAAAACACCGTCGTGAGCATTGCACACTAGCGCTAGTTCACTTTTAAGCACGAGTCATAGACTACATATTTATTTTATTAAATAGCAACCTTCATGGTCATGTGGTGACTGGAATGGGAAGCTCGTCAAAACAACACAGAAAGCTTCAAAATAAAAGCTCTGCCAAAATAAAACCAATTTAAAGGCAAAAAAGTAGTACAGAAATAATCACTACTGTATAGTTATGCAATATTCACTGTAATACTACTACTGCTATTCATAATAATAAATCAAAAGTTATTGTATTATATTCAAGCAATGTCTCACCTCTGTGCTGTTGTGCAGCACTTTATTTGACAAAATATCTCCAATGTAATTTAGATTGCGCTGTTAGGTTCTATATAAAACCACTTACAATAATAAAATAGCATATTGAAAAATGAATTGTTATACTTTCATTTGCTAGAAGTTTTAATGAATTTAAACACCATTTTGATGCTAAAAATAAAATTTACTTTTTATATGGAGTTCAGAAAAAGGCATCAGACTCGCTATCGGCGAGTACCAAAAAATGTAATGTACCAATACTTTTACTGGTACTCGTACTCATTCTCAAACAAATGGTGTCGGGACATCACTAATTATTTTCATGACAGTTATGCACATTTTACCCCCCAATTCTCATTACCGAAATGCAAAAGAAAAGGGGGAAAATTTTGCATTATGATATTCTCATTACCGAAATGCAAAAAAAGGGGGAAGAAGTGTATTATGATATTCTCATTACCAAAATGCATAAAAAGGGGGAAGAAGTGTATTATGATATTCTCATTACCAAAATGCATAAAAAGGGGGAAGAAGTGTATTATGATATTCTCATTACCAAAATGCATAAAAAGGGGGAAGAAGTGCATTATGATATTCTCATTACCGCAATGCAAAAGAAAAAGGGGAAGAAGTGCATTATGATATTCTCATTACTGCAATACAAAAAGGGGGAAGAAGTGTATTATGATATTCTCATTACCGCAATGTAAAAAAAGAGGAAGAAGTGCATTATGATATTCTCATTACCGAAATGTAAAAAAAGAGGAAGAAGTGCATTATGATATTCTCATTACCGCAATACAAAAAAAGGGGAAGAAGTGCATTATGATATTCTCATTACCGCAATGCAAAAGAAAAAGGGGAAGAAGTGCATTATGATATTCTCATTACTGCAATACAAAAAGGGGGAAGAAGTGTATTATGATATTCTCATTACCGCAATGCAAAAAAAGGGGGAAGAAGTGCATTATGATATTCTCATTACCGCAATACAAAAAGGGGGAAGAAGTGCATTATGATATTCTCATTACCGCAATACAAAAAGGGGGAAGAAGTGTATTATGATATTCTCATTACCGCAATACAAAAAGGGGGAAGAAGTGTATTATGATATTCTCATTACCGCAATACAAAAAAAGGGGGAAGAAGTGCATTATGATATTCTCATTACCGCAATGCAAAAAAGGGGGAAGAAGTGTATTATGATATTCCCATTACCGCAATGTAAAAAAGTTTATTATGATATTCTCATTACTGCAATGTAAAAAAGGGGGAAAAATGTGCATTATGATATTCTCATTACCGCAAATTACATTTAACTTAAGTTGTAAAGTATCTATACATCATAGTTGTATAATCTTGGTATTATATGCCTTCATTTTTAACTGATTATAATTTTAAAAAATCATTGTACAACAGCATATTTTTTTACTATAATACGGTAAAAAATGTCTTTGTTGCAGTAAAAAAAAAAATAGGAATACTAAATGTACAATGCACGGACGCGTTATGGTGATGAGAATTGGGAGTAAAATGTGCTTAAGTGTCCTGAAAATAATGCCACAATGCATAAAGTCTTGGCATTATTTTCTTAATGCAAAATATAATTTCAGGTTGTTTTTTTTAATTGATTTGGATTTAAATATGAAATGTGAGCAGGACATTTTCTCAACAGGTTGTGTGAGAATTGGCCATATATACTGTATATGTATTATAATGTTTCAAGTACATATATTTCTTTACAGTAAAAGACCAGTCAAGCTAGATTTGTACACAGTATGACAACATAACTTAAAAAACCCATAAAACGTTTTTTCTGGAAATGCAATCTGGAAAGTTCCAGATTAATTACATTAACAGCTCTATAGACAGCCTCTGTCACATGTTGTCGGTTACAAGAGAAAATAATTTTCGGCTCATCTCCGTGTTTGTAAAAACAAACCAAAATTTTTTTTGACATGTACACACAATGGCAGTTGTACATTGCCCCATAGACTTCCATTATAAGTGTATTTCCGTCATTGCATTTTTTCTTTCGTTCGTTTTTACAAACAAATGGACGTGACAAAACGATTTTTCTCTGGTAATGGACAGTTTAACATCATTTAACCCTCAAGATACCTTTTAAATTTAAAGCAAACACCAATGCACTGTTGCTGTCTTGCGGGTTAGCTTAAATAATGACAGTCAATCACATGATCATTTAAAATGTAACGACCTATCTGTGATAACCGCATTCAAGCAAAGCCCGTGCTAAAACTTTAGCAGACATTAGGCCCATACTCCTCATTCTGATCGTTTTAAACTAAATGTGCATGAAATATATACATGTAAATGTATCGGTCCTCAAAATAACTCAACCTTTGCCAAATCTGACCATGTTCCTTAATATTGCACTGGAGGCATCTGAGAAACTAGGAATTACAATTGTTGCATTGTTTTGTTTTTTGTTCTCCCCATATTGGCCATTTAAAATCTTGAAGAGGTCACTCGATGGCCCTGTCTGTGTTGTCTTGCACTTTATTTGCAAAAAAAAAATAAAAATAATAATACTAATGTTTATTGAAATATAGTGCTGTTTACTTTCTTGTATTTGATGCATTTGTGCATTTTTACTACATTTAATTTCATATGTTTCATAGACAGATATGATAATGAATAAACATGTACACAACTGAAAAGGTAGTTAAAATGTCATGGTGCAAAAGGTTTGACGATTTTGAAATGTAAAAATGACTTTTGGTTGGATTGTAATGTACATAAATAAATTAAAGAACTTTTAACTTTGAATGCAATTGGGCAAAGTGAAGGGCAGGGTGATGCATTTCACTTTACATCCAACACACACACACACACACCAGCTGATATCTGCCCTCATTAAATGTAAATGTTTATGCAACCAAATGTATTCAAAATAAATTAGAAGCAAAGAAGTAATTCATAATAAGCTTGGCAATCACATCTGTATTCCACTGATTGTTATGAGTTATTGATATTGTACAATTTTGGATGCAATGTCTTGGTTATTCAATCATAATGTGTATTTTTTTCTACAAAATCTGAATATAACTTTATTTTCTGTGTTCTAATGTGAAATTAAGGAACCTCTGATATACATATGTGTGCCTGAATATCTCAAATTAATATGTATACCTGAACCTACTAAATAGTGTAGCGAAGCAAGACCTATTTTGCTGCTTTATTACTGGTAACAAATGTAAATGTCAAAGCCTGGTCAAAACAGCTTATTAGGACATTATGTCAAATGTTTAAGCTAGGATCAGGTGTCTAACCATGGCCAAAGTGGATGAACCCGGGATGGTGGTAAAGCAAGACTTTCTTTTAAATCTTCTCTTGGTGTGTGTATTTGTGTTCTTGAAATGTTTTGTTTATTCTGTCATTTACAAATGACTGTTTCAATCATTGTATTGCTTTGTTTTCTCATCGAAAACTGTATTGTCGTTTTTGCCTTCCCTAGCCAACGTGCAGTAAATTACCTTTCTTTTTATCTGACGTGTCTTTATTCACATTCATATGTTATTTGTCTTAACCCCCCTTAACCCAACTCAAAATGACCTTTGACCCCAAGATGAAGTAATTCAAAGTCATATCCATTTTGTTTGTTTTTTACTTTTAATTCATTTAGCTGCTTTTATGTGCTTTTTGGAGCTTCCGAATCTTTGGCACCCATTCACTTGCATTGTCTGGACCTTCAGAGCTGAGGTATTCTTCTAAAAATCTTCGTTTGTGTTCACAAGAAAGAAAGACATACACATCTGGGATTGTTTTTTGAGTGAACTATCCCTTTAAATAACATTTTAATTCCAAGTGCAGTATTTAACTGTAATATAATTTATTTAATGCTATTATATCTATAATTGTGTAGATGATTAGCCCTATAATATATTGTTTACACATTATACAACTTTGTTCATTTTCAGATTAAATAAAAAAAACACAAATATTTTCAGTGTGGTCACAGATATTGGAACCCACTGTTTTTGTTTTTGTATGCCATTAACTTCTGTGTGTGTATGTATATGTATGTGTATATGTATATGTATGTGTGTATATATATATATATATATATATATATATATATATATCCATTATATATTATTAGCATATATTAACAATATTCTGTTTTTTTTATAATATGCATCCATATTATTTTTGATAAAATATTATTTAATTATATTTATATATGTAAATCATATGTAATGTATGTCCTCTGTTTTGATACTGACGTATACCATTTTTATTACACGTGAAATTTTGCTTTTTAAAAGCTTTTAAAGCAGTCGGTGATGAACCAGAGTACGTGCGTGGCGCTGGTTGCTTTCAAATAGTACACACAGTAACTGATATCAATGGAAGAGAATCTGCCCATTCACTTAATTTTTCTTCTTTCATTTGAATAAATCCAATTTTCATATGTTCAGCCAAACGTCCTCTGATTGGTCAAATTTCCCAAGCACACGCCTCTGATTGGTCAAATTTCCCAACCACACGCCTCTGAATGGTCCGCTGTTCCCGTGCAGATTATTTCTCTGTGATAATGCGTTTGTGAATGGCCGCTCGTCGTAACAGCGTCTGTTGAATACGATTGGCTGGACGCGTCGGGGCGTCTCATTCTGATTGGTCGAAGTCTGATGCCCGGTGTCCGGGTAAGATGGCGTCGGAAGAACAGTGCTCGGCACCACCTCGATGGCGGTCGATATCCTTAACCCACGTAGAGTATCCGGCTGGTAAGAGCATTTTTAAATCGTTATTTTTCCCTCAAAAAACCGTTCGCATCACTCTACGACTCTTTATTCGCTTCGCGGCGTCCGTGGAACATCGCGCAACTGAATGGACATGGCCATGGCTGAGCTGCAAAATAGTGCGCCCACGTTGCACAGCGCGTGGGGACCGCAACGCGCTCGCTGCCAAATAGTGCGTTGTGTAGTGCGCATGCGTCGTGGTCAAATATGCTCCCTAGTACACTTACACCGGGAGAAACTTGTACTGTTTTTAAAGGAATGTTGACAGTTTAATATGTAATATTTATGCTGCAATCTAATGCATGATTGCATTGAACAATGCTACCATTATAGACACGTGATTGCGTGTAAAACAAGCATATAATCACCAGTTGTTCCTGTACGTTTCGGGAAAGACTCGTGGCTCTGGTCGGTTAATCCAGTTCAGTCCTGGTTGCATCACACCCTTTCTGGATCCTGTCATTCACGAGGGTCTCCCTGGATTTGGGAGTATAAACTGACCCAAAAACCACGGAACATGTCAAAGCAAGTCGGAAATAATAAATGCGTGTGCCAAAAACAGAGAAATGGCATTAATTGTGAAGAAAACCATGCAAACATTCCGTTGTTTCGCATATTTTGCATGTTAAATTGTCATGCGCTGTGCATTAGACGGTACAGCATGCCGACATGAGTGTGCATGAGATAAAGCATGCTTAAATGCACAATTATGTACATTAGTGTTTGGTTGGTAGTGATAGATAAACATGCACTCAATCTTAAGAGATACGAGTTGATATTAGCTGTAGATTTATTTTTTTTTTCCGTTTATAATGTCAGTCAAGATTAAATGGATTAATTAGATTTGTTTGACCGTTTTTCTCCTTCTCTCGGACTCTAAGGTATAAGCTGTTTTTTTTTTTTTTGCTTCTGTACCTTTAAGACTTTAATATGCAAATGACCACTGCTATAATTGTATTCTGTAGTGGTGTAGTTCGCGCTGTTATTCATCAGGGCGGGTCAGAAAGCTGAATAATAAATAGATGTGGGCGGTCATATGTTAATGAGCGAATGGTTGTGACGTAATAATCATGATTTCGGAATGAGTTGATTTTGCTGTTTTGTTTCAGTAAATTGTTTGGATGGACAGGTGAGGGAGCTTTTGGTTCTGTTTATGCCAGTGGTTCTCAAACTTTTTGACTCCAAGTACCCCAAATGTGTTTTCTAACGTTATTAACAGAAACTAGGAATGTCAATATTACACTAAAATATTTCAAATAAATTATTAAAATAAATAAACACGATTAATTTTGCGGTCATATAGCAAGTTAGATTATGTTATAGCTTATTAACTTATTTTAAATAATTTTAAGTCACCTTGAGGCCCCCCCATTGGGCCTCTGCCCACTAGTTGAGAACCGCTGGTTTTTGCTGTTTATACACTACATTGGCACTATTTTACAGTGCATTCAGAAAGTATTCAGCCTTAGTATTCATGTTGCAGCCTCATGCTAAAATGCTTTAAATTACAATTTTTTTCCACATCAATCTACTCTCCATACCCCATAATGACAAAGCAAAAACCAAAATTTGTATAACTTTGCAAATGTATTAAAACGAATGACTGAAATATCACATTGACATAAGTATTCACACCCTTAACTCCGTACTTAGTTGGAGCACCTTTGGCAGCGATTACAGCCTCAAGTATTTTGGGGTATGATGCAACAAGCTTTGCACATCTGGGTTTGGGGATTTTCTACCATTCTTCTCTGCAGATCCTCTTAAGATCTGTCAGGTTGGATGGGGACTGTCGGTGAACAGCTATTTTCAGGTCTCTCCAGAGATGTTCGATTGGGTTCAAGTCCGGCCTCTGGCTGGGCCACTCAAGGACATTCACAGAGTTGTCCCGTAGCCACTCTTGCATTGTCATGTCTGTGTGCTTGGGGTCACTGTCCTGTTGGAAGGTGGATCTTCGCCCCAGTCTGAGGTCCTGAGCGCTCTAGACCAGGTTTTCATTAAGGATATCTCTGTGTTTTACTACATTTAGCGTTCCTTCAACCCTGACCAGTCCCTGCTGCTGAAATACACCCCCACAGCATGATGCCACCACCACCATGTTTCACCGTTGGGATGGTATTGAGCAGGTGATGAGTGGTGCCTGGTTTCCTCCAGACATGATGCTTGGAATTGAGGCCAAACAGTTCAATCTTCATTTCATCAGATCAGAGAATCTTGTTTCTCACAGTCTGAGAGTCCTTTAGGTGCTTTTATGCATGTCTTGCACTTGAGGACAGGCTTCCGTCTGGCCACTCTGCCATAAAGCCCAGATCGGTGGAGTGTTGCAGTGATGGTTTTCCTCCTGCAAGTTTCTCCCATCTCCACACGTGATCTCTGGAGCTCAACCAGAGTGACCATCGGGTTCTTGGTCACCTCTCTTACTAAGGCCCTTCTCCCCCGATCGCTCAGATTGGCCGGGCGTCCAGCTCTAGAAAACTCCTGGTTGTTCCAAACTTCCATTTAAGAATTATGGAGGTCACCGTGTTCTTGGGAACCTTCAATGCAACCAAAATGTTTTTGTAGCCTTCCCCAGATCTGTCTCGACACAATCCTGTCTCTGAGCTCTGCAGGCCGTTCCTTTGACCTCATGGCTTGGTTTTTGCTCTGATATGCATTTTCAGCTGTGGGACCTTATATAGACAGATGTGTGCCTTTTCCAAATCATGTCCAATCAATTGAATTTACCACAGGAGGACTCCAATCAAAGTGTAGAAACATCTCAAAGATGATCCAGAGAAATGGGATGCACACAAGCTAAATTTCAAGTGTCATAGCAAAGGGTGTGAATACTTATGTCAATGTGATATTTCAGTTTTTTATTTTTAATACATTTGTAAAGTTATCAAAAATCAGTTTTTTGCTTTGTCATTATGGGGTATGGCGTGTAGATGGATGTGAAAAAAAATAAATAATAATTTAAAACATTTTAGCATGAGGCTGCAACGTAACAAAATGTGAAAATTTGGTCTGAATAATATCTGAATGCCTCGTATATCAAAAGAGACAGAAAATGCTGCTGTATGTCGGTGCCACATCTCCGGTTTGAGGTCGCATGACCGAGTGAGTGACATCAAGATGAAGGACTTTTCCAGGATATCTCAGAAGTGCTGACTCTTGACCTGTGTGTGTGTGTGTGTGTGTGTGTGTGTGTGTGTGTGTGTGTGTGTGTGTGTCCGTCCAGGTGATCTGATGGGGCGGGTGTTGGCCTACATGAGTCTTTTGCCCATAGCGATCCTTGTTGGCTTCGTCACTCTGATCGTCTTTAAGAGAGAGCTGCATACGGTGAGTCACATGACCTATAGGTTAAAATCCCAAACTACACTTACATAGATGTGGTGTTTATGGAAATAATGGTTACGATCCATACTTCACCAACCAAGTAAGCTTTCTACCCTGTTTGCAATAATGTTTTGTTCGTCTTTTGCTCGCGCTCTCTCTCTCTCTCTCTCTCTCTCTCTCTCAGATCTCATTTTTTGGGGGATTGGTAATAAATGAGGGGTTAAACTGGCTGCTGAAACACATTCTACAGGAGCCGCGGCCATGTGGGGGTAAGTGACCTCATTTACTTTGGAAATGAACAAAGTACAGCCACAATGTTCCCACAGCAGTTTTGCTGTACAAATAATAATTCATTATAAGTTTAAATGTACATTGTAATGTGTAAAATCCGTTAAAAGATTGAAAATCTTAAATTTGAAGTATATAATCCGACTGGAATTGCAAAAATAAACAATGTTTCCGAATATGCCCTTCCTCTTGGGATAGTCCCACCCACAACTCACAGAATTGGTCGAGTAATGTTGTTTGGGTGGATCTAAGTGGGTCACTCAAAACAAACACAGGAATTATTTTCAGTTTTCGAGAAAATGTATATTTGAATGGCTTATAGTCCTTTCTATATGTTAAACTGGGATAGAAGTATTTTAGCACCGAAAAAGTTACATAATATTTAATTAATAAATGATAAACTTGATTGGACGGCCATATTACAACTTTTTGTGCAATAAAACGTCCTGTCGTGATAATCACACACCACCTATTATGTCAGACCTCACATAAGACACCAAAGTATGTGGTGATTTTTGATCAGACGTCATTCATGGTGAATATGTGTATGTGTGTGTGTATCAGGACACCAGCTAATACATTTCACCTTCACAATATAAGAATGATCTGAATGGACCATTCAATATATAAGAGGTATGTAAATTGGAGTGAGTTGGTCATCTGAATAATCTGAAGGATTTGTGAGATTTGGCCTAAACTTTAGACCCGTTACTGGATTATCAATATATAGAAACAATGAATGGAGAAGAACATATAGTGCATAGGATGGAGAGATGCAAGTGGTTGAGTTGGATGATGATATGGTATAGTATGGCTATTATCTAATGGAAATAACTGGTTCTCTGTTAACTAATAAGGTGAAGGTTATTTCTAGTTAAATAACTCCCAAGATTATTTGCTAGACATTGAATAAACATTTAAGAACATTAGATAAACATAAGATGATTAAAAAATGAAAATCAGTCATGAATGACTCAATGTTTTGCAACTAATATTTATGTCTTTCATTCATCAACGGAATGTGAGTCTCAGTCACCATTCACTTTCATTCACAAGATGAATGAATGTGAATGGTGACTGAGACTCACATTCTGCCTAGCATCTCCATTTGTGTTCCATTTAAAATTTCACTCATCTGTTGGTTTGGAACAACATGAGGTTGGGTAATTTTTGGGTGAACCATAATATGCACCGATTACACTGTTATTGTCATTTATGATGACTCTGATACAACTGCAAAGATGGGTGTATAAAAGAGTAATAATGGGCAAAATACAGACAAAAGAATGATGATATGGGAGGCATATCTAACTTTGGGCTGATGCATGAATGGGTTTCATTGTAGTGATTGGGCACTTGAGAGTATCTGAGTAGATTTGATTCCTTTTGTAGACTAATTAAACGAAGCAAATTGCATGACATGGTCGTGCACGCTGGTGTGTTTATGTTGAATACAGACTGAAAACGTAAACAAAGTAGTAGGTGGAGTTTCAGGTCATATGCTGATGATGTGGACCAATGGCAGCAAGGTGTTTAGCAGCTGGTTAGAAGTTTTGCTAAAAGTTTGCCCAGACGAGCTGTTCCGAGCCACTTAATTTCTCCTGAAGTCCACTATCATCTCCGCTGTTTTGAGCGTGTTCAGCTCAAGGTTGTTGTGACTGCACCAGACAGCCAACTGATCAACCTCCCGTCTGTACGCGGACTCATCTCGATCACGGTTGAGGCTGATGACTGTGGTGTCATCTGCAAACTTCAGGAGCTTGACAGAGGGGTCCTTTGCAATCCAGTCATTCGTGTACAGAGAGAAGAGCAGTGGAGAGAGAATGCATCCCTGAGGAGCACCAGTGCTAATATTGAGGGTCCCGGATATGAGTTTCCCCAGTCTCACTAACTGCTGCCTATCTGTCAGAAAGCTGGTGATCCATCGACAGATTGGGGAGGACACGGAGAGATGGGTCAGTTTGGTTGAGAGAACATCAGGCATGATGGTATTGAAGGCAGAACTGACGTCGACAAATGGGATCCTTGCATAAGTCCCAGGTTTGTCGAGGTGTTGCAGGACATAATGCAGTCCCATGTTGACCGCATCATCCACAGACATGTTTGCTCGGTAAGCAAACTGCTGAAGGGGGTCTATTAGGTGTCCAATGATGTCATTCAGGTAGGCCAAAACCAGTCTCTCAAACGACTTCATGATCGTAGATGTGAGAGCGACAGGTCTGTAGTCATTAAGCCCTTTGATTTGGGTTTTTTTGGGGGACCGGAATGATGGTGGAGCATTTGAAGCTGCAGGGAACTTCACACTGCTCCAGTGATCTATTGAAGATCTGTGTTAAGATGGAGGCCAGTTGGTAAGTGCAGTCTTTCAGACAGGCAGGAGAAACACCGTCTGGGCCTAAAATCTGGTGTCTGTAAGGTTGGCACTTGCCACTGTGCTGAACTCAAAGAGTTTAAGGATTTTTAGCATATGTATGGACTAATACGTCTTTGTGGCCTCTTTATTTCATCAACTGCTGCCACATAGGCGTTAATTAACATGTGGCATCTGGAGGTCCTAAGGAACTTTTTTGGCCACCTTAGCTTTAATCTTAGACTGTGGGGTCGTGATATGCATTAAGATTTTGTTGAATAGAAACCACCCATGGACCAATGAGAAGTTCCTCCCAATGTGGAGGTGGGTCCCTCCTTGCTGTTTAAGAGGCGTCCTATGGTTGACTGAGCAGCTTTATCTTATGGCATATGTTTATTTGTCCACTATGATCCAATCAAAATGGGGCAATTTGTCTTCACCATGGCAGGTAGGGAGGAAACTGGGGCCTCTGGAATGCCATCCTGTCTGTTGTTCACCTCCCCCATCCCACCAGCCACATCCTAGCGCTAGAAAGTTTCCTATTGCTGCATGTTATCAGCCTCAAACATTCAGCCTTGAATACTACCAGCTTTGGATTGTTTGTAATTTTAAAGTCTGATAACAAAACGCCTACAAAACTACTTGGCCTTGCTAACTGGAGATAGTCCCTCAGAAAAGCAGACAACACACTTAATACATGCATTTTCAGCTCATTGGAAACATTGACATGGGACGATAAAAATAAATTCTGTTTTGTATATAGAAAATGCATATAAACTATTTTAAGGGACATTAAAGTGGTCATGAAATGCTCTTTTTTTTATTTTATTTTTTTTATTTATAATTTAATTATTTTATTATCTTCCCTGAGGTCCACTGATAATGCACCAAAACAGTCATAATTTAGTAATGTATGATAAGTTTCCACCCTGTCTCTTCCACCCGGTTTCAATATCCATCCATCCATCTTCAACCGCTTATCCGAAGTCGGGTCGCGGGGGCAGCAGCTCCAGCAGGGGGCCCCAAACTTCCCTATCCCGAGCCACATTAACCAGCTCTGACTGGGGGACCCCGAGGCGTTCCCAGGCCAGTGTGGAGATGTAATCTCTCCACCTAGTCCTGGGTCTTCCCCCGAGGCCTCCTCCCAGCTGGACGTGCCTGAAACACCTCCCTAGGGAGGCGCCCAGGGGGGATCCTTACCAGATGCCCAAACTACCTCAACTTTGGGTTTCAATATATGCTTTTATTTCATTGTGGATTATGTTTTGAGTTCTGAGTTGAAAGTATCAGACGGGGCGGCTGTGGCTCAGGTGGTAGAGCGGGTCGGCCACTAATCGCAGGGTTGGCGGTTCGATTCCCGGCCCACATGACTCCACATGCCGAAGTGTCCTTGGGCAAGACATTGAACCCTAAGTTGTTCCCAATGGCAGGCTAGTGCCTTGCATGGCAGCTCTGCCGTCATTGGTGTGTGTGTGTGTGTGTGTGTGTGTGTGTGTGTGTGTGTGTGTGTGTGTGTGTGTGAGTGAAATGAGTCACACTGTAAAGCGCTTTGAATAGAGTATTTATACATCATAGTAGTACTCTCTTGGTATTGCTTTTTTATTTTTGCTGATTTATATTTTTACAAATGTTACAGCACTATCTGTTTACTGTAATACACTGAAAAATGTTCCATTACTTTGTTGTGGAAGATCATCATTGAAAACATTGGAAATAGTCAAAGTAAAACATCTGGGTGCGTAACGGTAATGAGAATTGTGGGTAAAATGTGTTTAAGTGTCCTGAAAATAATGTCACAATGCAAAACAATTTAACGGAAGGGTATTTATTTTCTTTATGCATTATTGTTTTATTCATTTGGGATTTTATATGACCAGAAAGTCACTAAAATACACCAACATGTTTTGAAAGTATAGCCACATAAAACCACTTCCTAACCTTGCATGGGCAAATCTACATGCAATCTTTCCACTCATGACCGTGGGGGGGGGGGGGGGGGGGAAATCCCACTCTTTTGGGAATTACATCTTCCTAATACACCGATCCCTTTACTAAAAGAGCGATTTAGACCATTTACACCTCAAGCAACTTATTTATAAGGAAAAATTAACGATTTGAGCTACAAATTTCTGCTTTTCAACCCACCTGAATGCCTTGCCCCATAGACTTCCATTGTAAGCTTGTAACCTCAGATTTGTTACATTTTGTAACTTTTTGTACATTTTGAGTGCTGAGTTGTCATTGTTGTGTCATTAACAGGAGGTCACAGTTCACTCACGACAGAGTACGGGATGCCCTCCAGTCACTCTCAGTTCATCTGGTTTTTTGTTGTATACTTTTTTCTTTTTCTTTATTTAAGGTAAGACTTATTTTTTTCTTAATTAGCTGCTATAGACTAAACCAAACTTTTAAAAACGCTACTATTATTTTAAAGCTATAATGTTACATTGTCACTACGTTACATTGTAGCATTAGTTACTTTCACATTACTTTTTTTTAACACTGTCATTGCATGAGGCTCTCCACCTCTTCCTGAATTTTTATTTGTAAAATATTTCTGTACTTTCCAGGGATGCACCGATATTGCATTTTAAAAAGTCAAAGAGAGAGAGATGCCCCACCTTTATCTCGCTCTCCCGCTGATCAAGTGATTCAGCGCCGGTCGTGCACCCTCACGGCCCGGCCACGCCCCCCTCCTCGTCACACACACACATTATGCATATTCGATATGCTTTACATTTTCTGATTTCGTTAATTGAACCTTGACTGAGGTGGTACTAAAAAAGGTACCCACAGTGTAAAACCCCCAAAAAGCATTCAAGCTGTACCGTGCAGTGGAAAAGCCCCATTACAGTAACGTGAGTATTGGCCGATATATCGGTGCATCCCGAGTATTTTCAGTTCACAGTAGTATTCCAAACCTAAACTTTGTTTGACAGGACTCCTGTTTTAGGAGTTATATTCATTTACAAATAGTTATAGGTTAGATGTATGCATGTATACCCATTATCATATTTAAAAAAATATGTTTTCCTAGAATGCATCAGACGAACAATGCCAGGTGTGTTGAATTGTTATGGCGGCATATATTGTCCATCATTCTACTGGGTGCGGCTCTCTCCGTTTCTTACAGCAGGTAATGTGTGTTTTTATTTGTCTGCTTTTGTATGAGTGCATGACCGTGAGGTTTTGTTTGACTTTAATGCTTTTTAAATATTGTCCTGTGCATTCATAGAGTCTACCTCCTGTACCACACCTGGAGTCAGGTGATTTATGGGGGTGTGGCCGGTTTGGTGATGGGAGTGGTGTGGTTTTTTATCACCCAGGAGGTGCTAACGCCGCTCTTTCCCAAGATAGCAGCCTGGTAATGAAGCAAACGCACACAGATGTTCATATACACGTTCCTTGACCTAAACCAATGAAACGCACGTTAATGCGTGCTGCGTTCCATAACCTATGTTGCTCTTTACGTCTCAGGCCAATCTCGGAGTTTTTCCTGGTGAGAGATACAAGTCTCATTCCAAACATTCTGTGGTTTGAATACACAGTAACCAGATCAGAGGCCAGGTAAAACACACCTGCAGCATCTACATCCAAATATCACATGAGGGTATTTCTGACACTTTTTTTTAAACATTTAACCACCAAAGGACCGTCATTTCTTTAGTTATTTATATTTGAACCCTGTTTCCACAATTTGGGAATGTCTGAATACAGTTGTAGTCCTTGATCTAGCTGTAGACATTTGCAAATTATTTATTGAACAAAAATTAAATAATTTCTGTAAACTTACAATGGCCAGAACGGGTAACATGGTTGAAGTTACAGGGTCACAGATTGAGCCTAAATTATATTTATATAATTAATATTTCCCACAAATGTGAGACAAAAAGTTATTTGATAATGTGTTCTTGTAATAACTCTTGTAACAGGGTTGAATGGTGTGTTGAAATGTAAGAGAATATATATATATATTTGTGTGTATTTATGTAATATTTTTTTATGTAGGTATTTATAATAATACATAAATACTATATATATATATATATATATATATACACACATATATATATATATATATATATACACACATATATATATATATATATATATATATATATATATATATATATATATATATACATAAATACTATATATATGTGTGTGTGTGTGTGTATATATATATATATTATAATAATTATAAATAAATATTAAATATGTATAAAATTTTATATATATATATATATATATATATATATATATATATATATATATATATATATAAACATATATATATATATATATATATATATATATATATATATATATATATATAAACATATAATAATAATAATAATATAATATTAATACAAATTATTATAAATAAATATGAAATATGTATAAAATAATAAATATATATAAATATAATATTTATTGATTTATATATATTTATTTATTTTCATTTATTTTTCCCCCATTAATACTTGGGTCTTATTACATGTTGTTCCACTTCCAAACCTTCTGAAAATGTTCTTCCACCACAGGAGGTCATATTAAATATAATATGAGCTGTTCTTTTTGTCCTGTTTATTTCAACTCTGTTAGCAAACTTTGGGACAGGGCTGCTAACAGTTGCACTAATATGTGTGATTTCATTATTATCTATCAGATAACATTAACCATTAATTTTACAAAAATTAAGTAAAATGTATACAATTAAAATAAAAAGGTTGGTTTAACAGGGTTGAAAGTTACAGTTATCACCATTCAGACCAAATGTTGATTTGGGAAACTTTTTTTAATTTTTTTATTTATTTTATTTTTTTTAACAATAACAGGGTTGAATGGTTTACCTTGATGAATCTGGTCAACACTTTTTTTTTTTATTTATTGAATTTTAATTATTATTATTATTATTATTATTATTTGTATTTTTTTTATTCTAATTTTATCTCTGTTGTCCCACACACACATCCTGTGTTTCAAAATTTTAAATGAAAAATATTTCTACAATTAATTGATTAAAAATCAACAGATTATTTCAAAGACACTTTTGTATGATTTTAATTGTTGGAGAACGTCAAGACCTCTGAGGTGGGACAGGCCACCGTTATGCCATTTTAGGGGGGTTTGATATGTTATTTAAAATGATTAAAACTAGGTACTTGTCATAGCTACTAATCATGCTGTGGTAAAGTTATGAAGATTGATATTTTCCTTTTGTTCTCTTGTACAGAAACAGACAACGAAAGCTGGGAACAAAGCTTCAATGAAATGCTGCAAAACCCCAGTTAAAACTGACAGAAAGGACCACATACACACACACACACTGTACACACACACACACACTGTACACACTCTCAAACACACTGGAGTTTCATCGTCTGGACTGTTCTGGTTGATACGAAAGCGCAGAACAGTGTACATGTGGACCAAAGGAACGAGTTTGTATCGTAGTCGTGACCATTCGTTCGCACGACAACATGGCCTTTGCCTCCCCATCCTTAAACTGCCCCAGCGATCCAAATGCATGCGGAACTATTTAATGAGAAATGTAATATATATTTTATTCATTAACGCTCACAGGGAAGATCATAACAGTTTGAATCTGATGTGATTTGGGGAAAAAGGTTGAAAGAAAGCTGTGACAGAAAGTTTACGATGTGATGAATCTAACAGCATGGCATTACTTTTATTTAAACGACACGTGACAGGACCAGGGACGGGACATTTATGGCTGGGTGGTAAAAAGCAGGAGACGAGGGGGAAACATTGATTGACGTTGATAGCAGACGACGGGTGGGTGTAAGAAAACTGCTTTTGCTCATTTGTATATTTTGAAAGAAGAAAAATATTAATTACTGAGTGACTCATGTCCAGGGCACATTTCACTCCAAAATCACCCCCAAAAAATAGCATAAAGATTTTTACTTATTTTTTTGCTGTTTTTACGTTATTTTGATCATATTTAGTCAAATTTTCCCCAAAATATTAGTATGCATCTGGACTTTTCACTTTTTTGTAATTCCCATTATTCTCAATGGTGATTCTCATTACTGTAATAATAATTTTTGTTTTTTTACTGTTATTAAATGCATTTTTACTGTATTATAAATGTTTAGATTAAAGGTAGTTGTTGTACTACCATGATGTATAAATGCTTTACAATTTAAAAAATAAATACAATTAAAATTACATTACAGAAATGAGAATCGCCATTGAGAATAATGGGAATTACAAAAAAGTACGGTAAAGTTGCAGTATGTATATATATATATATATATATATATATATGCTTCAATTACTTAAAAGCAATTTTGGGGTGAAATATGACCTTAATTCATGTGTAAATCTACCTTGATAAAAAAAAAAAGTGTAATGTAATCTAAAACAATTTGCACTTTGTAAATTTGAACTTTATTATTATTATTGTTATATTAACACTAGTTCATGGAGGCAAGTATTATTTTGTCGTTTTAGAGTTTGTCCATTGACAGACATGTCCCGCAAACGGATGTTTACTTTTGATTTGTGCTCCAGAAGCATAGCATAACGCCACGGCAAAACATGTTGTTACATTAAGTACTTGGTTCATCTGTCTCAAGTGGTGTCTGGAACAAAATTAGGTCACGGGAACAAAATTAGTGCTTGCTTTAGGTGAGAATGGTGTTGTACTTTTGTTTCATACCCATTCGTTTAACATATTGCATTGTAACGATGTGTTGTAATTACATCATCTGTTTTGTACAGCACAATCTGATGGCTCTTCCATAATGTTGGTTCATTGTGATCTGAAAGATATGCAGCATTACACCATATTTGGGATTTACATTCCTTTATTATTAGTACCAATCCAGGACTTGGAGGATGCAAATCTGACATAGAGAAGGAACAATAATGCTCTGCTTTTATAATTAACATTTATTGTCATTCCATTTATTACCGGCTCGGATAGAGATTTTGTTTTCCAGATCTGTCCCATTATGCCATTCCACAATACCACTGTCGAGTAATTAAAAACAATGCAACTGCTACGTCCAAGCTAGAATAGATAACAAATGGAAATGTTGAAAGGACAGAATCTGAACCCAATCCTCAGGTGAACTTTAGCGCGTGCCGAGGCCTCTGTTCTCTTAGAATGATGTAGAAACTGTCTAACGGGGTGTGTTTATATAAAGGGAAGGGAGGTTATTGCATAACTCAAAGATGATCCTCTCTTTTTTTCCATGTGTAATTCATATCAGCCTGAATAAAAAAAACAAAAACAAAGTTTATGCATGAAATGGTGCAATTATTTGCCCGAGCAAATGTGGATGTTCAATTAGTGTTCTACAGTTGTGGCCAAAAATATTGGCACCTTTTGTAAATATGAGCAAAGGCGGCTGTGAAAAAAATAGGTCTTCGTTATTTATCCTTTTGATCTTTTATTTGAAATATTCACCGAAATCTATCCTCTAACGCAGTGGTTCCCTACCCTGTTCCTGGAGGCTCCCCAACACTACACATTTTGGTTATGTCCCTAATCAAACACACCTGATTCAACCCGTCAGCTCGTTAGTGGAGACTCTAAGACCTGGATTGGGTGTGTCAGAAAATGGAGATATACAAAATGTGCATTTTTGGGGGACCACCAACTGCTCTAATGGATATCAAACAATTGCAAACACATTTTAGCAAATATTTTCCTGAAATATATGTTTTATTCAATACTTAATGCAACCTCTCTTTGGCAAGATAACAGCTCTGAGTGTACTCCTTTAATGAGGTTGGAGAACACATGGCAAGGGATTCCTCCTTACATAATCTCCTCCTGAAGAGGTCCTCCTCTTCAGTTCACCTTACCGGGGTTCAGGTCAGTGGACTGGGATGGCCACGGCAGAACCTTGATTCCCTTACTATTCATTTCGCTTGACATTGTTTCACTAAGCTGATGCTATGGGGAGTGTCCTTCTACATGACCTAGTTAAAACCCTTCTACAATAACAGCAGGATTAGATATGGTCTTTAAGCCCCGCCCTTTTATTTGCAAAGCTGTCCAGTAAAAAGTGGGCATGCAAACCACCGTCTGTAGGCAAGGCTTTAATTACCTCATCAAGCTCCTCCCAAGTTTATCTCAGAATCAAGAGAATTGTTTTGTTCAGTCATCAGTTTAGGGAGATCTAATGGTTTCACAAAGTTTCTAATATCTTCATCAGTAGACGAAGACGTTGAACTATAAAGATCAAGATGGAGTCCTTTAAAAGCATTTAACGTCAATGGCTGGGGTCAATATTTCAGGTATGGGAATGGTAGAAAAAGATTCTCTGCTTTGTGTATCTTGCTTAAAGTTTCCCTACTTTCTTCCCCGACTCAATGTGACTGTCTTGCCCCGAATAGCCAAACCTCTACCTTCTGCGACAAAATAGTAAAGCTGCGTACACACTGCCAGCGACATCGCGCGCGACAGCGACACAATCCCATTCATTTTCAATGAGAGCACAGCGACTTCCAGCGACACGAGCTGTTGTGACCGTTGGCGACTAGATGTGGGCGTGTCCAGCGAGGCGACAAAGTTGAGACAAGTTCAACTTTATTCAAATGAAGAGCGACTTACGGAAGCGACAGCCAATAGGAGAGAAGACGGGAGAGCTCACGTGATCCTTCTCTCTCTCTCTCTCTCTCTCTCTCTCTCTCTCTCAGCTCCTGCAGTAATGATAGACGAAAGGCTAATGCTTGCTGTTAGCAATTTTCCAGTGCTCTATGATATGTCTCTTCCCACGTACAAGGACATTTTTAAGAAAAATACTGCGTGGAAAGGTGTCTGACTCCGAGATTGAATGGTTTTGTGGACCCAGACAGACCGGCGTTTGCGTTTTCGCCTCAAATAAACAGCCGTTATAGCAAAGAGCAACGCCTTGTTTCTCATTCATCTTTGATTATAAAGCATTTTATGTACTGATTCCATTTAGATTTAGTATTTTCCCTCCAAAATGTTTGTTTTTAGCGGCAATAAAAGCGATTCGCTGTCAACAGCAATGGAATGACATCCGTGAATGTCATTTATTAACGTTACTAGGCAACCAGTAGTGGGAACGCCCACTAGCGACTTCACCGCCAGCCATTGGCGACCTGCAGTGACAAAGTCGCTGGCAGTGTAAACGCAGCTTAATACATCTGTATTTCAGTCGGGTCAATTCTCTGAGGCCATCAGACGACATTCGACGCTTCAGCTCTGCCTCTGCATTTTTAATATTCCCTTCCAACTCCACGAGTTCTCCTGCTTTGGATTTTTTTATGAATGACGCAGACTGTATGATCCGGCCCCTAAGAACTGCCTTAAATTCCTCCCTTGCCATGCTCACAGAGGATACCGAGGACCAGTTGGTCTCCATGTAAAAATTTATTTCAGCCTTTAACATTTGTTGGAATTCATGTTTTTTGCATAAGGGATCCATTAAAGGCCATTAGAGTAATGACTCCCCTGCTCTTACTTGAGCCAGCACTGGAGAAAACATATCCACCCCATATTTTCCCAAATTTTTCAGCTTCCTGCGGGGAAAGATGCATTTCTTGAAGAAACATTATATCATATTTCTTAGAGCACCTATTATGCAAAATGCACTTTTAAATGGCGTTTGAACATAAGTGTATATGTGTGTGTGTGTGTGTGTGTGTGTGTGTGTGTGTGTACACACAACCACCCTATAATGATAAAAATCCACCTAGTCCTTTTTTTTTTAATCCCCATTAATCATAAACACTGTTTCAGGAAATGCTGTTTACAGATTCTGTACAATGTGACATCACATTGTACAGGCCCTGCCCACGACTGTTGACGGACACTGCCGTTTTGGCATAGCCCACCTTGAACGAGTTGCACACAGAGTCCGCCATTGTTTCGTTGCCGGAGCAGCTGAAGACAAGAATGTCTCCGAAGCAATTGAGGTGTTTTGTTGTTGGATGCAATAATGAACATGGGAGTCTTCATTTACTCCCGACACCTGAGCAGCTGAAGACGCAGTGGGTTAGTTTTGTTTTTAAAGGGAATGCGTCCTACAATCTACCTAAATGCGTTTGTTTGCACATCATTTTACACCAGACAGTGTTGTAACAGTATTTGTGTGTGTTGCTCATCCATTGTTGCAGAACTACTGAAACTCTATGGCTGGAACAATGCATCACCGGTCCCCAATCAGCCTGATGGGGGCGCGCGAGGGATTAAGGCGGCTGGTGATGACGGTTCGAGAGAGAGAATAACATGCAGCTGATCTGTGTGTGTTCATGTTTGTATGTTTTTGGTTCAGTTGTTCTGGTTTCCATCGAACTGCTTCACACTCTACAACAAATAAACATTCAGAAACTTCCTTATAATGTCTAGTTATCCAAAGCAGAGATGTAAAAACTCTATTCTGGATACGCACCAGCTCATTTTGCATTTAAAGACACACACACACACACACACAAACAGCTAGTTTTTATTCCCACTCAAAAATTGCCATTTTCATAAAACTAGTAAAGTGCGCAGAGCTTGCCGTTCACACATCCGACACTTGTATGGTGCCACGCGACTCCCTAATAAGTACTTAATGAACACTTGCAAGATGAACTCAAAACCATACAGAGACTCTAACTCTGACTGGTGGTGAGCAATGAGCCTCCAAATTCTCTAGCTTATATGGGCCATATTTCATCATTTCTATTAACAGACTCGCTCTCAGCTAATAATTGTTTTCTCTCTGGGCCCAGCTCCAACTTCCCCAACCTGCCCCAGCCATTGGTTAGATAAGTCAAAAGCAGGTGGGAGTGGTACAAGGCCACTCCGTCTCCACAGGTGCAGGGAGTGTGAGTTTTAGTCATACACCCAGCGAGAAACACTGAAAAACACTCAATCAAATATCAGTTTAGGACACAAAGTGAAACACTGAGGTCACCAATCTGAGGTACTAGATGCCAGTTTGTCCCATCAGATGGTCATCTCACCACCCCTGCATGCAAGTTGATCACATCATGTCCTGTGATAAAAGAGTAACAGTGACACACTCAGAGACACACAGCTTCTTCAAGGTTGGATTTGGTTCGAGCTCTAGCTTTCACTAGGAAACTTTCCCAAAACACACTGATTAGATATGCTTTCCCTCAGTAAGAGGTTCAGACAATATTCGTCATTATTCTCAAGCGACTGAAGATGAAAAGTAAATGCTTAAACTAACAATTGTCATGTAGGCAACAGGCCAGAGTGACCCCCAGTGACCTTGGCTGTCAGGGTCAGCTAGAAGAGTAAACAGAAGTTTTTAACAGGTGCTTTTCTTATAAACACACAAAGAGAGAGAGCACGTTTCAGACATTTATGGGATTTAAAACTAGTAAGCCGTTGCTGCTTCAAAACAAATGATGCGTCCAAGCCTTCATTAGTAATTCAAAAAGTTCACTTCAGAAATAGTATCACGGCTTGTGCTGTTTCTAACAAGTTATTGGATAAACATGGATTGACGGCTGGATGTGTGTGTGTGTGTATGTGTGTAAGCGAGAATTTTGCAAGCAAGAATTTCAGCATCGCTTGCAGCTGGGGTTGGCATCATCCTCCACTCCTCTGGATGTTGAGGGAAAATGGGCGAGGTTTAGGACTGTGGCTCAAGTAACTGCAATGGCAGTTTTGGGCACATGGTCCAGACCTCCTCAGAGACCCTGGCTGACAGAGGAGGTGTTCAGGATGGCTGAGAAAAAGCGATAGGCCCACTCTCATCGTCTACAGCATCCCACATCAGAGAATGAGGAGGCTTACCGCAGCCTTCGCTTGGACGTTCGGAGAGCCATGAGGCACTGCAAGGATGGTTGGTGGTCGAGGGTTGCTGAGGAGATGGTGTCTGTCTCAGTGGCCCACGATCACAAGTCGCTCTTTAATTCTATCAAAAAAGTTACTTGCAGCGCCACACCTATTACCATCATTAGGGGAAAAAACGGTGATCCAATCACCGACCCCCAGAAACAGGTTTGCAGATTTTCTGAGCATTTCTGTGAGGTCCTGGGGGAGGGGAAGTCCCTCAGCCTGGAAAACATTCTGGGACAAAGTGGAGATGACCCTACTGGGGCTGCGGTGCCACAAATATTGGAGGAAGAAGTCACTCCCTGTGGGTGGCTGGCTGAGGTGCCATCTTTGGAGGAAGTACTGAAGGCGATCCGGAGCCTGAGACCAGGAAAGGCAACAGGTAGAGATGATCGCCCAAGCAAAATGCTGAGGGAGGGTGGCGTTTGTGCACCGACTGCCCTACAGGTAGTCGGGTTCTGCAGGATTGGAAATATGCCCTGGTGGTCCCTCTCTTTAAAAAGGGGGACCGCACAGATTGTAACAACTATAGGGGCATCTCACTCCTCAGTGTGCCGGGAAAGGTCCTGGCAAGGGTTATTCAACATCACCTTGCCAGGCATGCTGAGGAGAGGCTTGCGGAGCCCCAGTGATCGTGGTGATGTCACCGCCACTTAGTGGCGAATGGCGGTCATTGTTGTTGTGTGCGTGAGAGAGAGAGGGAGAGAGAGAGAGAGAGAGCATGTGCAATCACCTGTTGCCACTCCCAATCAGAGATGCTGTCAGCTTTAAAAGTGGAAAATAACATCCAAGCGGGGGTATTACTCTCTATTTCGTGGTAGCCGGTCCGCAAGAGTCATTCAGTATAGAAACAGCGATGTCCTCCGCCATTTTAAACAATATTTATTCAATGTGGAAACTCCGATCAAAGGTAAGCACTTGAGTTCTGTAATAAATCAGTCTGTTGTGTCTCTCAGCATGAGCCTTAATCCTGAAGTTGTCTGTTTAAAGCTATTTCCTAGCTTTGGTAATGTATTAGTAATACGAGCGATCACGGAGCGCAGTTCTATGTAAACAATGACTAACGGATTCACTCTACGTCACCAACTGGCTCATATTACACACAAAAATGATCTTTTGCCACCTGCTGGCTAACATATGTAATTTCAAATATAAAGACAGTAACTCCTAACAGATACACTTTAGTTTAGAACAGCATGAACATGGAGTGATACACACACACACACACACACACACAGTGAAGTGTCCGAGTGCTGATGGAATGTCTCTCGTCCAATCAGATTCGAGGACCGGAACTAACTGTGGTATATATATATATATTAATAATTATGACTGGGGAAACTCTGAGATAATTTTGACGCC
This sequence comes from Moxostoma hubbsi, assembly GCA_032164185.1. Lineage (NCBI taxonomy): Eukaryota > Metazoa > Chordata > Actinopteri > Cypriniformes > Catostomidae > Moxostoma > Moxostoma hubbsi. Next base: position 72,578 of record JAVLUX010000200.1, on the reverse strand, counting down.
CGAGTTTCTGAGATGGAAGGAGTCCTAAACATTCAACATGGCGGAGGAGAGTGAATGACTTTTCTAAATATTTAGAAAAGCACTTACCGTTTTGGTCATATTCATTTATTTATGCATATACGGATGCATGTACATTTTTGTGAGAAATATGAAATTGTACATGCTGTTCTGCTCTGTATGTGTACTCGGTTGACCCCAGATGCACGCTGCATGCCTTAGGGTGTGCATGTGGTATTGAGTCAATATATTTAGCAATTGCTGACCGTTTCTCGCTTCCTTTTTATGATGTTCCGTATTTCACGCAGCATACTTATTTCTGGGAGTTCAATAATTCATACTTGTCCTCGTGAGGTGAACAGGGTCAGCCATATGGCATAACGTCTAGGGCATCTGTATATGGCCCTGCTCCTGTATTACTCCAGAGTACCCAATTTTTCCCCCTTGATCATAAGCCTTGTTGTCGCTCTACTATTGGCTGTTCATTGTCTCATGAAGAATATAAATAACATGGTTGCTGTAATAAACGTTGAGGAGATTGAATACAGACAAACTGTGTGTTGTTGTTCCTTCTACTTCCTTCGCGAAGTCTACAGAAACTCAGACTCACGACTGCACCTCACTGGGCACCGACATAGAAAGACGGGACCGGGGAATTGGGGATCGCGACTAGATCCAAAAATATTCCTAACAATTTTTATACCGTAAAAAAATAGCTTGTATTTGATCAAAATTCCATTATCGTTAGCAAGCTGAGTAAAAATGTTAATGTTGGCAAAATAAAAGTTCCTCAAGAACCATATATGAATGAACGTTTTTCCAGACAACAAAGCACTTGAACGCGACATACTCGTAATTATCCCTTCAGAAGTGGGAAGTAGGATAAATCCGATAGCACACGAAAGTAGCATTAGCCAGTGGTCTTGGCTGGTCATGTGATTCTAATATGGCAGCACCCATGAGGGAACCATCTCCATGTAGAATAAAACAGCTCTTATAAGGTTACTGATTTGACTGGAGTCTTCGTATTTTATTTATTTATTTATTTTTTTCAAAAAAAATTTTTTATTGAACACAAAACAAACAAAAAAAAACAACAATAATATACATCTACAATGGCATTGGTATATACAGGTAAATGAACATCAAGCAATGCACATATCAGTTAAATTAAGTAAAATAAATATATTTTTTAAAAAATTATATATAAATAAGTACAAAGGGGTCTCTTTATTCCTCTTTTACGAGATCAAAGTCTCTTATTATACCAACCAATTTCTGGGCCTTTTTGCTTTTCATATATTCCAACGCTGGAAAGAAAATACAAATCAATTCCCTTTTAAATACAGAAAAATAAGGTTTGGTCTTCATACATCTGCACTTATGAATAAAAAATTTGCCCAGAATCAACATTACATTAACAAGAAAATCATTTATTTTCTCGTCCAACAACATTCCGAACATAATGTGTTTCCTAGCGAAAGTGGGCAGTGAATGAATCTTTGATTCCAACCAATAAGAATTGTATTTATTTATTTCACCTTGCGGTTCAGGGCTTCCGTAATGATGTTTAAAAATTACAATTAATTTAACTAAACTTAAGTAAAACATTTGAATGTGGAAAAAAGTACTGAGTGCACCTTTAAGAATGAATTTTCTACCAGACCATACGACACAGGGCCCGCGCTGTTGTGCTGCGCAGGCGCAATGGACAGCGTCGCCCGTTTGTGACGTCTCTTCGGCGCGACTCGGCTGTAGGGGTGTTTTCAGAGGAGTGCAGACTCGAGCGGAGGAGAGATCGAGAATGTAACTCACACTATTGCCTGGACATGTGGAATTTATTACTGCAGTATCTGCGCAGGACTGAGATGAAACAGGCTTGAACGATAAAGTTTCCTCCTGTTGGAGCTTTGTGGGTAAGAAGTATGTTTGTTGAGCTTTGCATGCGTGCATTTGGGGTTTCATCTGAAATCATGCGTTCGTGAGTATTTGAAGTTACTAACTTATCAGGAACTTTTTTGTTGGCTTAAACGGGGCACTTAATGCTGGAGTTGTTGCTCTGTCTTGTGTGCGTTAGAGGTTGGCATGCATGCATGTTTTTTTTAGCTGTCTATTTTAATGCTTTGGCTTAGATTTTACTGCTGGATAATATCAACATATTTGCGTGTAAACTGATATATGGTTTGTTGCTGCAACATTTTCACAAATCCAAATAAATCCCAGTGCATTGACTGTTGGTTGCGGAGTGGTTCTCAGCTCTTTGGTTGTTTTGTTTGTCAGTTATCTCAGGTCAGGAAACGCTCTCAGTGGATGTGGTTTCTTGTGTCATGCTCTTGTGATTTACAGTTTTGATTCCGTTTTCTTTGCACAATAGTTTGTAGATGAAGGAAATGCATAGCCACCGATTTTAATGCATTGATCGTGTGTCTCATTTTCGAGTATTTGAGAACAATCTTTTTAACCCTTGTGCGACCGTCGGTACATCTTTTTTATTTATTTATTTTTATCTATCATTTTGTCTGTTAATGCCAACGGCACATATTTAGCCAAAGGTGTTTATTTTGGGGGGGAATTGATATTTCAACCTTTGGTCCCATAATACACCGTGTACACCAGTGGTTCTCAAACTTTTTCGGTCATTCCCCACTTTGGACAAGGGGGAATTTTCAAGCCCCACCTGCCCCCATCGCCCCAACACAATGCTAATGAAATATGCAACAAGCTTAAAATGTTCCAATTTATTGAACAGTAGTAACAAGTAGTATCAGTAACAAGTTGTATCTAAATACAAACTAACTATTTACATCAAATAACAGCAAGTTCAAAAAAAAAAGAAAAAAAAAAGTGCAGCTGTCATAACTTGCATGAAATTCAGAAATAGAGAAAATAAAAGTGCAGCTGTGTCAACATTTGTATCAAGTTAAAAAAAAAATAGGAAAGAAATACAAGTGCCACTTTGCAAAAAAGAAAAAAACAGAAATCCATTTGGCAAGAAAGTATTTAAAGAATCAATTTTCCCTGCATTACTGGCTGCAATGAGCTTTTTTTGCATTCAAAACATGCAAAAAAAAGAGAGAGTGAAACTACATACATTAAAACTTAAACCAACTTTACATTGTAAATTGTATCTGCCTATGTAGCTTCACTCTCTCTTTCTGTCTCACAAACGTGAAGGTGAGAAAATGCACTCTTAATGCAAAAATAACTAATGCACCACTTTTAAAAGTACTTTACATATGCAGTTAGATGTATTATTTTGTTCCGATCAGAGCATGTGAGCGTGTGTGTGTGTGTATATATATATATATATGTATGTATGTACACTACCGTTCAAAAGTTTGGGGTCACTTACTCATTCTTTATTTATTTATTTATTTCACATTTTAGAATAATAGTAGTCAGCAAAACTATGGAATAATAGAAATGGAAATATGGGAATTATTTTGTGACCAAAAAATCCAAAATAAATCCAAAACTATGTAATATTTTAGCATCTTCAAAGTAGTCACCCTTTGCCTAGATTTTGCAGACATGTACTCGTGACATTTTCTCAACCAACTTCTTGAGGAATCACCCCGGGATGCTTTTTAAACAGTATTGAAGGAGTTCCCATCTATGTTGGGCACTTATTGGCTTCTTTTCTTCATATTTTGATCCAAGTCATCCATTTCAAAAACTTTTTTTTTTTTTAGGAAATTTTAGATTTGTAATTAAATAAATGTATATGTTTTGGCAGAATAATATTTTGTCTACAAAGTTAATTTCAAACTTTTAAGCATACACCTTCAGATCAAAAGATTTTTAAGATCATGAGAAACATTTCAGACAAGTGACCCCAAACTTTTGAACGGTAGTGTATGTATGTATGTATGTATGTGTGTGTGTGTGTGTGTGTGTATATGTATGTATGTATGTATGTATATATATATATACACATACACACCACCCAAATGGCTCCATTTTTCTCATGTTTGGCCTATGGAGCAAATACATTCTTTTCGCCTATTCTCTGTTTGCTGTATTATAGAGCACTGCAGGGCTATTATTTATTTATTTATTTATTTTTAAATGGACACATCTTGCATCAGTATAGGTTTACTTGCACATTGGGAAATTAACAACATCGGACAAATTATTGTATTTTTTTAACCTGAAAAATGTAGGTTAAAATGAGTGCTGAAGTCGTCACAATTTACATTTATTCATTTGGCAGACTCTTTTATCCAAAGCGACTTACAAAAGAGGAAAAACATAAGCGAATCATCTTGAAGAGACAGTGGTACGAAAAGCGCCATACTACAAAGTTTCACTATCATCAGAACGGCATTCAAAACAGATTAAAGTGCAACAAGATTTTTTTTTTTTTAGTGACTGGTTAAGTGCTCTTGGAAAATCTGTTTTTAGCCATTTTTTGAAGATAGAGAGTGAGTCAGCTTCACGAATTGAGTTGGGAAGGTCATTCCACCAACGTGGTGTGATGAAACTGAAAGTCCAGGAAAGTGTTTTGGTGCCTCTTTGTTTTGGTACAACAAGGCGACGTTCCTTAGCAGACTTCTGGTGGCCGTGTAGCTCTGCATAAATGTTTTTAGGTATGCTGGAGCAGACCCAGTGACTGTTTTGTATGCCAGCGTCAGGGCCCAAACCACGTTACATGAATAATCACATCAATATGTTATTCTAAGGTTGTCCAGTTGCCTAGATCTTGTATGAAACACATCCAACTCACACAATCGACACATCATACACATTTCAACCCATCTGTGACCTCAACCTGGCAACCAAAACTCAGTTGCGCAGTTGAAATCTGCGCAGGCAGTAGATGCGGGAAGTTGAATCAAGCGTCACTGGTAGATGGGAGGAGACTCAGCTGGTGCTCCGGCGGGAAAATAAATAAATACAAATAAATATATATATATATATATATATATATATATATATATATATATATATATATATATATATTTTATGCACTCATATATGTAAATTTAACAACAGCTGGACGGAAGAATTTAATTTCATATCCCGAAGCCATATCAACAATACCCACACCTTTTGCAAAGTGTGTCGCAAAACTATGGAGATAGGTCATCCAGGACCATGAATTCCATATTTTTCCTCATAATTCCTTTAGTCTTTTCGCTGATAATACCAAGGACAGAAAGGAGAGGATGCTGACTTGTGGCTGTCTCTGAGCTCTGGCTAGCTTTAGCCGCTTTTCCTTTTTTTAGCTAATTTTTTTTAAAGCGGTATTTTCAGCTGGGTGAGGGTATTTTAAGTGTCTAATTATTGTTGTTGATCCGAACGTTATTGTGGTGGTTCCCCCACGGTTTACTTTAGTCTTATAATTATTACACATTGCGAACTTTATGTATTCTTCTCTCACAGTGAAGAACTTCCACGTTATTGCGGCTGTGACGTTTATTGTCTGCGCCGCTGTCAACAAAACGGTCCGGGCCGAGCATGTGGAAAATCGGCTGATTCCGGTCCCTGGCCGGTCGATCGGTGGATCTCTAGTATTGAGAAAAATAATGCCTAATGTTATACTTATTTCGTGCAATCTGGCAACCCGTCACGAGCGCGCCATTTGTATCTGGCTTCCCCCTTTGAACAAATTTAGCGATCTATAGTGCAATATTCTGCTCAAGGAAAGTGTTATACGGCTCCTCTGTGTCCATTCTTGAGACTGCTTGTGATGTTTGATGCTACTAATTTTGCAGGTAAAACTTCTCGGTGATTAAATGAAATATAAAAGTAGATATCGGCATCATTGACACACGGAGGGGTAATCATTGACACATACACGGATTGGTAATCATTGACATGCAAACAAAAGCAAGCCAGAGATGAATATGTAAATGTATTTTTTTTTATTTGTGCAAAGTAAACTTAAAAAACGTTAAAAGTTATATAAATGTCTTTTATTATTATTATTATTATTATTATTATTATTATTATTATTGAAACTGAATAATAAATTAACAGGGAAGTGGAGATGGCAAAATACACTTATAATCTCCTCCTTTACTTTTTTAATGCTTGATAGAAAGGCATCTACCTTTGTAGAGCAATACATTACTTTAGGCGATTGCAGAATAGTGTCACTAGTCACAGATACACTTCAGAAAATTGAGTACACAAATATTTCTGAGCTTAAAAGATACAAAAACCAAATCAATGCAGAACATTGTATCTCAAAAGTAATACAATGTGCCCCCCCCCCCCCATGCACTACTTACAGCCCGATGTGGCCCCTTTACCAAAATAGTTACAAATATTAATAATTACACACCATCACCTTTACCAATTTGTTTCAGGATTTTACATGAGTAAAAGTAAGTGTTATATATTAACAAAATGTTAGTATCATATGCAATAATCTAAAGGTAGAATCTATTAGACCTCATGTTATATCAACATTAGCAGTTGTAGTTAAAGTTTCAAGATGTGTTTCAGCTAGTATTTATTTTTCATAAATACATTAATTTATTATTATATTACAATTATTTAAGACTAGCACACAGACGTAACCATGATAATGAGCAGCCTTTCCTTCTGTGTAATATGTGTATAAATATGTAATATTAGGTAACAAACGGGATAATAATGGGCTCTTATAAGTAAATATACTCTTCAATTGTTAAAAGGGGGAGAGACAACTTCCTGTAGATTTTGACTTCAACAACAGAAATGATGTCACTTGATGCATGTCCTTGTACTGGAAAACCATGAACAAAACTATACATTAAATACAGGTTATGTTTAATCTATGGCAGGTCGACACTTGATGTCCAATGTAAAATCTGTCCTGAAGCAAACCCAGTTGAGAAGCACTTTAAGGGTTAAAGCTACAGACAGGAGCCGTCTACGGTATATGTTAACTGTTAATAATCAATCATTGGACATTACTTCAAAACCTCACACAGCTGATGTTATTTTCATTTATTAGTTCATTTAACATGTAAACTAACACGCTTTAGTTATATAACATGTTATAGTTACATGCTCATTTTGTATCATGTTTATAATCCTGTTAGCTTTCTAATTTTTCTATTTATTTTATTTTCAAAAGGGAGAATTTTTTTACACATACAAATAAAATAAATGGTTTCAATTTTAAATTATAATAAAGTATTTGCTCAAAAATAAATAAATAAATAAAATAACCCTTCTGTTTTCACTGATAATAGTAATTGTGTAATACCGTGAAACCATGATATTTTCTGAGACTGTTATCATACCGCAAAAATAAATACATTGAATCATGAACTATGTCACTGTGCAATTCTTATCGTGAAGAAAATTGGCAATACGCAGCTTTATTAATACGATTTGTTTTTAGTGAGTTAAAGTTTGATCGAAGTGAACCGAAAGGTGAGAGGGTCTTCACGCCATTATACACGCCAACAATATACGTGTATGATTTGTTTTTGTTTTGGCTTGTTTTCCAATAAAAATATATAAAACTCCTTTTTTTAAAAAAAAATTTACATTTACTTTAGCAGCTATATTGCAGAAGAAAAATTGTTATATGAGAATGTTGAATATAATATTAAAAATACAAATATTTTAAAATGTCTAAAAATCCTTAGAAAAAAATATGAATTCGCCCGAGAAGCAGCATATCAGATATTTAGACTTGCTTTTAGAGAATCGATCGTGTGTGTGTGTGTGTGTGTGTGTGTGTGTGTGTGTGTGTGTGTCTTTAATGCACTCTAATGTATAACCAAGTGGAAAAAAATACACATATACAAAATACACTTACTGTATATTTAAGATTCATTCTCTTAAAGCAAGTCTAAATATCTCGTATGTTGCTTCTCAAGTAAATGTATCTTGTTTATAAGGATTTTTAGGCCATTTTAAATGGAAAACAAGACAAACACTTGACGACAGTAGTTTTTTTTTGCAGTGAATATCTTTACTGAATTAAACAAGTGTTTTTTCCCCATTAATTCAGTGAATGTCAATTAGAGGTATTTTTTTAAATATGATTTTGTCCTCATTTATTGTTAGTAAGCACGTTTAATACAAGCACGTTTTATACTTCAAGAACATTTAATATTATGCTGTCCTTATTTGTGTCACGTGTCTTTCCATGCATGCACAGGTGGTTATGATGGAGAAGTGTTTGTGGTGTACCACATCACTTGAGGCAGAGGGTGATGCGGCCATGGTCGCCTTGTTGCATCGCTACAGCTCGGGGCAGCTGTCTGAAAGAGAGATGGACTCTCTGAATGAAGACCTGAAGTGCTGTCTGGAGTGTGTTGTGGAGTATCACAGAGCCAGATACAAGGTCCCTGAACTGCACAAGGTACACCAACACATGCTAGAGTCTTGGAGCTGCATGCCTACGCAAAAACTTGTTCATCTATTTATGTAGAGCAGAAAGAATGGTGTCAGTGTTTGGTAAAATGATCCAAAAAGTCAGCAGTTGCCATAATCTGATGCTGTATCTTGGAGGCGCAAAGTTCTGATTCCAAAAATAGACTTATTTCAGGGTAACGAAGCTGAGCTGGTCCATGGAGCATCTAAAATTACACTTCAGAATCATGCATTGTTGTTTCTGTTCCCCCTTATCTTTTTGAGCAATGGCCTCTTCATCCAATGAAATCATCTTTTGCCTCGCTAGTTTCATCTTCGCCTTCTAGCTGGTCACCCTTGACCCCAACTTGCTTCAATGATGGCAAAAGCATGACTATTTAATTTTTAGATGTATAAAACACACCGTAGTCACTTCATATGGTTACATATTTTATATTGACTAACTATCATTACTTTCTGCGTTAATTTGATTAGTAGATTAAATGATTTCCCTTATTATAGTGGTTAGTTACACACATTCTTATAAAATGGAGAGTTGTATGTCCGCCCAAGTACGTTTCATGTTCTAGCACTAATTAACGCACATCATCTGCCTTTTTCGGGCACCAGGCAGTTCCTGTCTCTGACATTAAATCATCCTTTTAGTATTCACACACACATCTCATTTAGAGAAATACAGAGTTTAACAGAAAGAGGTTATAATTCTCCTTAGAGAAGCCAAGCTCATTATTTGAGTAAATGACAAATCAATAAATGAATGATTAAATATCTAACACATTTATTAACATTCGTAACGCAGTTATTCATTAGTACATTGATTTACACAATTTTTAGATAATTGCATATTGCATGCATGTTAATTCAATTATCAAAAATGGATTAACTGAATGATTAAATTAAAATATTCCATAATATAGAGAGCAAAAGAGCAGAGAGATTATTGTGCCCCCGAAAGATAGGTCGGGGTCTTTAATGCCCCCTGTGTTCGTGCAAAATCACTTCCTTGCTGGAGTTCTACATGATAAGCAATAACTCCGTTCAGGTCGTGGTGATCTATTGTAGTCTAAAACTGTGGTTATGCCTAGCTCCACAAGATGAGCAGAGCAATTGAGACATCCTGTGTTTGTCTCGTTTGAGCAAAATTTTAGACGAAGCGTAAAACCCAGACACTAAGATCCCTCGCCCCAACTCTGAGGTCTCTGGAGACATAGCCTTTGCACACTCTCATACAATAGAGACCAACATAATAGTCTAGCAAATGTGTTGAAGATTATTTGAGTATATGTGGTAATATGAATGCATGGAGGATGAGTACATGAATATGGATTACAAGTATAATCACATAAGCAAAGTATAAAAGAGAGAGAATCATCCGTCCACATGAATCAACTTTTTTTCCTACCACATATTTGCATAATTTTAATTGTATAAACTTGAAGAGAACCTGTGGAGGGGGGCGGGGACGGGCTGGAATGACGAACGCCCGGTCCCCAATCGGCCTGATGGGGTGCGCGAGGGATAAAGGCGGGTGGTGACGACGGTGAGAGAGAGAGAGAGAGAGCTCACCGTTTCTCTGATGTACCATCGCGTGGTCTTCGAACACTCCTCCACACTCTCCGGCGGCCGACAGCCGCTCCTCTCTGGGCGAACCGGAGTCAACCTCCGACCCCCAGCGGACAGAACGTCCCTCCGCTTTCTTGGCGACGCGTGGGGACATTCCTCCGCCCCTGGCAGCGGCCCTACCGCTCCGGGCGGTCAGGGAGTTACTTCCCTCCTCCCCTCACGGACGGCGGTCTTCCCTCGACCCCTCGCGTCTCTGAGGGCGGCAGGGCACTCCTCCGCCCCCGGCAGCGGCTCCCTCGCTCCAGGCGGTCGGGGAATCCAGTCCCCACTCGCCCCGCGGACGGCGGCCGTTCTCCGCGGTCGGGCCACTCCGTCACCCAGCAGAAGGCAGCGGCGCTCCCCTGGGTGGATGGCAGTGTCGAGGACTCTGCGATGGGCATCCCTCCTCCTTCCCGGGTTTCGGCACCAATGTAACACGGGGTTAAAATGGGCAATGAGGAGGCGAGAACCGGCTTGTCAACATAAATAATATTTTAATATAAAACTGAAACAAAAAGCACAAACACACACAATGGACATGTCCGTGATTTGAGCTCTCTCGAACCGTCGTCACCAGCCGCCTTTATCCCTCGCGTGCCCCATCAGGCCGATTGGGGACCGGGCATGTGACATTCCGGCCCGTCACTCACCCCCCACCCCCCCCCCCCCCCCCTCCACTCCACAGAACCATTTCGATTAAACTAGATGGCAATCATTCTCTCTCTGACTGTCTGAATAATACTAAGACAGTCCTGCCATGCAAACACTGTTAAAATAACGGAGATTGCATAAAACAAGAATTTACCAGTAAAACCCAAACCACACACTTGGATCTAAGGAGTGTATGTTGTAATTCTCTTAGCGTCTGTGGGAAATGGAGAAAGCTCGACTCCTACAGGTATTGAGGTCCATGTTGGATCAGGAGCTGGAGGAGGAGGAGGATGATCTCTTCATCATTGAAGATGATCTTGAACAACCAGTGTCAAAGATCTCTCCTATAGAATTCCAGATCAGACTGCGCTTCCCACTGTTTGAAGTTCTGAAATATCCGTACCTACTCTGCTATCGTGAGCTGGGTAAGTCGTGTATATATGTGAGCAGTGTAGGTTAAAACTCTGTATGAAGTATTCCAGAGAGCTGCAGATACAGTAAATCTGATGGGAGGAATGTGAATGCTGATCTTCTGCATATTATGTTCCTCTCTGTCCTTCATTACAGGTGATCTGGTGGTTAAGGCCTTGTGTACATTGCAGGATATGAAACAGTCTTTGAATGTGTTTGAGAACTATCAAGGAACATATCTGCTTCTAGTTCATCCCAATGAAAAGGTAATTGAGCCAAACTGGCCCTTCAAACAAAGCTTCATCTTGCTAGACCATAGACTTCTACAAATGATGCATGATGCTAGACCATAAAAGTCCTCTTCTACTTTCCACTTCCTCGTACCTCATGTTCTTGCTTCACTTGCTTCTGTCCAGGTGCGTCGTTGGGCAATTGATGCAGCGAAAACCATGAGGAGTGTGGACCGGGATGCCTACTATGACCTCCAAGAAATCTTCTCTTGCATGTTTTATGTGATCGAGCTGGGAATTTCTCTGGATTTTCCAGATTTGGATCAAGAGTCTTACGCAGAGGGCACCGTACAAAGGCTTCCCTCTCACCTCTATGACTCGCACAATAAGAAAAACTACTGGCTAGGTCTGTTTTCCAAGATCCTCTTTTTAGTCTGTCTTTTCGTTCTATTACAGTTTTTGCAAGATATTTTGGCTTGACAATTGGCTGTTCGCTGCAAATGTCACTCATTCATGTGCATACGCTCGTGAACTAATCATAAAAACTCTAGATCAATGCCTGAGTTTACAAAGTTGAGGAGCAGCGTTATGATAGGTTTGGTTTTGTCAACTTAGTGTGAGACACCCTTAGTGTGTTCATCTAGCTTTATGGTACAGGCCCTTGGTGTAGAGTTGTCTGTTGGATGTCAAAGTTGGTTTTGATTTTAAGCTGTTTTCTGAGCTCTGGAGTCATTGGCATAGAGTGATAAATGGATTGCGCTGGTACTCATGTTGATGGCACCAATGTTCTGTGGGTGCAATAAGAGCCTGGCACAGCGTTCCGGCACCTCCAATTCCTAAAAGAAGAAAAAATGGTCTATTCCATGAAGTGTTGGAACCTTCTTTATCTGGCTAGAGCGAATCGCATAGATGCTCCACCTCACTCTGCTGCCCGCTTCAAGCAGTTAAACCAGTGGGAAGAAAATGGTGATGCCAACTGACCTCACTCCATCTGTGTAGGCACAATTTGCCTTTTCCTAACGGTTCCCCAAAACGTTTCGCTTGGATAAGAAACTCCTTCGGTGATGCATGCTGTTCCAGGACTAATGGTCTGTACACACATGCAGCGACTTTATCATTTTATGTCTCTTATCCCTGTACTGTGAAGTGGCTAGTTGGTGTTCCTACTGCTGTCTTGCTAACTATATTGGTGGACTGCACAACTGGCCATATCCAATCAAAAATTAGATGCGTTGACGATAAAACTAATATCATTCAAATTTGACAAGGAATCTGTTTTCTTGTGCCAAAAATGACCATTCATTTCTACAAATGCTAATGTTGATATCAAAAAATAGTCTAATAGATTCTACCTTTTTATATTATTTCATATGAAACTATAACATTTTGTCAAAATATAACAAAATATAAGTTACTTTTACTCATGTAAAATCGTGAAACAATTTTGTAAAGCTGATGTATAATAATAAAAACGTTAGCTCATAGCACATTGTTGCTCTTTTCCTCCTCCAGTGCTGTTTGGGATGTCAGGGCTGTCAACTGTTTGCGAGGTTCGACTTCCTCCGTAATGCTTTAAACTAGAAAAGTCTCACTAGAAAATGTTCAGAAGACTGAAACAAAAAGTGAGAACCCTTTACATATGGGTGCATGTTCCACGAGAATGCATGCCTCTGAACAAACCGCATTAGATGGCTTTTCTGTCATCCATTCTAAAAAATGTATTAAAGTCTGTTTCTTCAAGCACACTTCTGTGTGTCTAACAGCATTTCTTGAGTCATTTCAAATCCGAGATGTCTTGCAGTTACCCACCATGCATATTATATTCACTTCCTGCAATTAAACGTCTTCTCTAAGTGTGCGTACTTTACCAACACATCAAATTACACAGGCAGCAATGTGTATCATGGGTCGTAAACACTTAATTAGGCAACTATTCTTTATTTAAGGCTTTTCTATTTGTTAGGCTATTGTATTAATATTGGAGGTTCCATTCATTATCTTTCCCCTTGTTCCCGGGATAAAATTTCACACTGGTGTTGTCCCTTGTACCGTGAAAAACCGGTTACACCGTGGCAACCCTAGTGGCCATCTAGTCAGGTGGACTTCCAATTGTTGGATGAACTGGAAACCATCTAGTCATCCACCTCCTGTTACCATACTAACTTTCAAGGCCTGGCTATCAGTCTCCCACAAAGAGAGAACACCTTGTTTGATGCGTATACAGTTGTGATATTTACTGCAAATATATTTAGGTTATTGGTATGAATTTTAAAATGAACTGCACTTGAAATGCATTTAAATTCTCAAACGAACCCACACGGATGTTTAATAAACCTCAAATGTGTTCTGAGTTGCTTTCAGTGAGTACAGAACAATTACCCTGCTGAACTTGTCACATCTTACCTGGTTAGGATATGGTGTGATTATTGATCTATAGTAAGCAAATGATTCTGGTGTCCAGTTAATCAGTTGAGTCTGCTTTTTACCAATGTTGTAGCTCCTCGCTGAGCATTTCACTTCCGTCTTTTTGAAGTCCTCATCTTTGTTCCCTTTTAGGCATCTGTATGTTACTAACGCAGCTAAGCGCTGAAGCAATGGACTCTTTGTTCATGGGACAGTTCAATATTCCACTCTGCATAATCAACACAATGGAAGGGTTGAAAAATGGTACGTCAGGGTTTTTGCAACACACTTGATGTAAAATGATACGAGACTGTGGATTTGGCCGGTATTTAAAAAGTTCAACTCGTAAAGTTTATTTGTATTTTTCAGAGGATGACCCAGCTTCCGACCCATTCTGGCCAGCTCTCCACTGTTTTATGGTGATTCTGGACCGGCTCGGTTCCAAGGTCTGGGGTCAGATAGACCCTAACATGGCTTTCCAGACCATCACTGGAGCAGCCAGCTATGTTTCGGAAATTAGAAACGTCCAACAAAAAACCATGGGGTAAGAGTCCTACATTTGGTCCAGAATTTCAAATCGATATTTGAAATTGCTGTTTAAAAAAAATGTAAAATCCATTTAATTGTCCAAATGCTTTAAAAATGGCACTCCTAATTTCTGCTTTAAGTGACCCCTCCCAATTTTAAACCCAAGCTAATAGTTTACGTGGTCCCATTTTGACTCTAAAAGACCTTTTGTAAATGTCAAATATTGTGGAAGTTTTATTCGGGCTATTGGCTAATGAATATGGGGACTCTAAAGTCTTTTTAAAATATATTTATGAACAGGAGGATGGTTAAAACGGAGCCAGAGATTGATGACAATGTGGTGACTTGCAGTCAGATAGTGTATGACTGTTATGGCTCCAAAAAGACAAGCCAAGTAAGTTTCTTTTTCCATTTCTGTTCTGCATCAGTGTCTTTACATTGTTTGTGATCTTTTTTTAGTAAAACACTTGCAATACACTTGATAGTCTTTTGCTTTAGTGTTTGTTAGACAATTCTGCTTCTCTTCACCTTTTGTAGGAGTCTGGCTCATCATCCAGCAGTGGTATTTGCAACTATGTGATCTATGAGGACATGCAATCCCTGGTCAAAGTGCTTGATTCTGAGATGGGCCAGAGCATGCGTGTATATGGCAGCACTTTCCTGTGGTTCATTCCATTTGTCCGTTCCATAATGGAACTTCCGGAGCTGAACGCCTCCTATATTAGTGAGGTCATCCACTACCTTTGTGATAAGATACGAGATAATCGAACCACGCTAACTGGACAGACACATTTATATGACAAAGTGACAGAGTTTTTCACCCGCATCCTCATTCAAATCATTGAGTTGCATGCTAGTAAAGGACGTATGGGAATACTTTCTCGATGTGCCCCCAAGTGGGTGGAAGTGATTGTCATGTGTACGGTTCTATCCGATGAACCAATGAATGCTGTACCTCCAGACAGGATGGGGGGAATTCACAGAGTCAGTTCAACTTCAAACTCTCTAGGTGTGGTAGGGAAACTACCTGCATCTGGAGGTGGCACTGGTGCCATAATTCCAGGCTGCATGATGCTGATTCGAAAACTGCTGAAGGAAAGGATTCGGACCGGATCTGACCCCCATTCTACCCATTTTCTGAATTTGCTTAACAAGCAGCTGCGTGGAGTTCCAAACAAACGATGGAGCCTGACATCTTCTGAATCTTCTGAGCTTCAGCAATGTTTAGTAAGAGTGGTCCGGTCATTCCCAGAAAGATCTGGTTCTCCTGCTTTAGTTCTTGCCCCATCCACAAATTTAGTGCCTCCAAATGCTGTTATTTCCAAAAATTCAATTTCATCCCCACATCAGAAACATGAACACCAGGAGGCAGGTCCAAGCAGAGCAGGACATGGGTCTGCTTTGATCAAAGAGGAGCCACTTTGGGATTATGATTATGAATGCATTTCGGATGAGGATTTGAGTGGTATTCCGGACACCATAAAAGCTAAAAAGGAACCTACTGACCCAGTGCAGATTTCAGAAATGAGACCTGATGTTAAGTTTGCGCATATTAAATCCGATTTAGGGAATGTTTCTAGAAGTTCTTGTTCTTCCTCTACGGAGGAATATAATTTTATAGCTGAGGATGATGATGGTTATGATGACGAGCCTCTTGATATCAGACGGAACCGCTTGATGAAATCCCACAAGCTTAAATCTAGTGATTCAGAAGTGGATGGTATTGATGTACAGTTGCATACCAGGACCACTGGAACCGCAATGGAAAACCTAGAATCCAGTACCATTAACTCTGATAACAAAGTTTCTGAAAATGATGAAAGGCCATCAAAGGATGTCCTGAGTTCTTGTAATAAATTATGTCCAGTGAAGAATGAATTGAGAAGTGAAGAAGATCCAGACTATCCTGAGAGTCCTGTGCGAGACTACAATGATCTCAGTGAGTCCCAAGTATTTGAGTTTGAGACCCAGCAATATGTGGCATCTGCCTGGGGTGATTCGGATGTTGATGCATCGGGCTTTACGAACAAGCTCACATTAGACCATACACTTGAACGAGGGCTGGAGCCTGCTCCTAATGACTCCTCTCCCTCGTGCAATACAGGGATCCAACTAGTTCCAGATGAGAACATTGAGAGGGCCTGTTGTCAAGCAGAAGATAAGATCAGACAACAGCAACAACCACAAGAGCCAGCCGTTACATGTGCACTGTCATCATCCAAAGCATCCTGTACTGCAGAAAACTTTGAACTCATTAAACCTAAGCCTCCACCAGACACAAGCCAGAAACTAAATCAGTCTGACAAGAGAGACATTTTGCAGTTTAAAAAGCCATTAATAATCGAGGCCTTTGCTCAAGAAATCAGGCACAACCCCCGGAAACGACGCTCTTCATCTCAAGATAAGAGTCATCCAACCACTTCTACTTCATCGACTGTGCCATCTCACTCCATGGCCTCCAGCTCAGTTTCTTCTCCTCCTCCTTCTGCCTCAACGTCACGTGGCGTACCTGCCATTGTTCCACCAAAGAAGGTTCGTGAAGCTGTAGAGCCAAAATCAACAGCGGAGCGTTTGGGATTGAAAAAGAAGGAAAGAAGAGCTTTTGATCTCTCTCAGCGTTCCCTGGATTGTGTTGCTAAATTGCGGTGCCATGGCCAGAATGTGCAAGTGGAGCCAAAACCGAAGAGAAGCCGAGTGTGTCGCACCACGAAGACCTCTCCACAGAAATGTATGGGAAAGGGCAACAAGAAACTTTTGGCATCTCAAGACATGCAGTATTTCAGGCAAAGTCGTGAGAAGCATAAGAGGCCAACAACTTTATCCCCCACAACACTGGCTCCCCAACAGACAAAGAGCACCCAGCCAGGTGAAATACACCTATCGAAACCAACAGTTGCAGCCAAAGAGGATTGTAATTTCTTTCCCTGTCCTCCACCAGATCCTGACCATCAGCAAGATAATGAAACAGCTGCAACCAGAATAATAAACAACAACATTAGTGAAACCATTGAGGCTAGAGGGGATGGGGTTGGAAATGGTAGGATGGAGTCCAAACACGTTCAAAAAGTTGAGCTTACTGATATCTCTGTCAACACCGAAGGGGGAACAAATGCAAAAGAGGAGTTTGATGATGAATGGATGTACCTCACTCAGATGGAACCCACAGATATGGAAATATGCTCCCAATTGGAAGAATTTGATGAAGAAAATGAAGCACGGCATCTTACCCAGAGTGATCCTGTTGACCGGGACCTTGATCCAGTTAGTGAGTCCGATACCCCAGGGCAGCCAATATCAGTTGCACATAAGCCTCTGCAGACTCCTCACACCCCACATTCAGATGCCATACATAATGATGATTTGTTCCTGAAGCCTGGAATATCAACCATGTCTCAGAAAAAGGCCAAACCTTCCACCACAAAAATATACACTCCCAGCTCCCGCAGTGAGTCACTTGTCCAAGAAATGGAGAAAGGAGACAAGCCGCCTCTTGCACCAAGTGTTGTTAAAGCTAAGGTTTTCCGTTTCCCTTCAGCAATTGTACCCACAAAAACAATTCCTACTTTACCTTCTCCACAATTGCCACAGCCATTCCCTTCTAAACAAATATATCAAAGACCTGAAGCTCCGGTGCCCATGAGAGATCAAAGCCCAGAGTTTGACCTTTCAGTTTTGACCCAAGCAATACTTAAGTGGGAATATAGGATGCTTAAGAACTACAAAACATTTGGGAGTCCAGATGACCTGTGCTCACTGCCACTGAAGGAAGTCCCATTGAAATTCCCTAACTACCTAGAGTACTTTAACACCTTGTACCCTCTGCTGCTAATTAACTCATTTGAAGAGGTGTGTGTGTACAACTTTTCTCTGTAACGCTTAAAGGAATGGTTCACCCACAAATGAAAATTCTCTCATTTTTCACTTACCTTGATGCCATCCCAGATGTGTATGACAGGATAGAGCTCTGTCAGGTCCTTATAATGGATGTACACGGGCACCAGCACTTTGACTATCCAAAAGTCACATTTAGGCAGCATTAAATTAAATTCACAAAGTTCGCTATTAACTCTTTAAAAGCACTTCCTGCCAGCCGCTGACGCAAAGCATGATGTAAGCGCATCTGCGAGTTCACATGAGAATTCGGAAGCGGCGCTTCTTTACCACAGAAGAAGGAAGAGTTCAGCCATTTCAAACCGCGTCAGAGACCTGGATGTAAGTGCCGATTTAAAGTTTAAAAACGTTTTAGTTATCGACTTGTTTCTTACATAAACCTATCGATTCGCTTCAGAAGACATTCATCGATTGACTGGAGTTGTGTGGATTACTTTTATGCTCCAGTCAGGTTTCTTGAGCAACCAAATTGTCCCGGTTGCTAGGGAGGGTAGAGTCACATGGGGTGACGACCTCCTGCTCTCTATAATGTGTGGTTCTTTCTCTCTCTCTCTCTCTCTCTCTCTCAGTGGGGCAAGTGGTGAGTTGTGCGAGGATGCAGCGGAGAATAGCGTGGGCCTCCACACGCGCTATGCCTCCGCTGTAATTCACCCAACAAGCCCGAGGCGAGTCACTATGCCACCGTGAGGACTTGGAGCGCATTGGGAATTGGGCATTCCAAATTGGCAAGAAAAGAGGAATTTTTTATTTTTTTTGTCCTGCTGAAGAAAGACATGCATATCTGGGATGTCATCAGGTTAAGTGAATGAGAGGATTTTCATTTTTTGGGTGAACCATTCCTTTATGTCTTTGCATGTAATTGAGGACTATTTTATACAGATGTTTTCCCCTCTCCTTTTGCATAGCATTCTGTTTTTTTTATTTTAATTTAGTTCATTTAACTTTTCAATAGATGGCTAGTGAATGGCTCAAGGAGGGGAGAGTCAGTCTATTTCTTAAGGTCCAGGGTGTTGAGTACAGCAATTGCACAGCTAGTGCCAGCTTCAAGGGTAAGTCCAGCCTTGATGGGCTGTAAGACGATCATCTGAAGTTCAGTTATAGTGATGTTGCTAATACAAGTACAATCTATGATTGGTACAACTTGTCAGTTATACACTATGGCTTGGCCTGTGTTTATAGCCATAGTGAAAATCAGTAGAAAGGGCTTTTTCAGATGATTATAGATTGTAGCATTGAAGGGATGTTCAACCACTTAAGTACTTAATTGGCATATCTCTGTAGAATTCCTTAAGGTTAAAAAAAGCATCTATCACCTAAAGGTGTAATCTGTAAAACAAAATAGCTCAAACAAGATTAACATGTTAGGATTATATGACAGTAGCAGCAATTACAGGCTATTTATCTCTTTTGAAAGCTAATTGTTTGGACCCATATTAAGTGCCCACCCTTTCACAATGTTTCTGTTTGTAGTGGACCTTAATCCAGACCGTGAAAAGAAACAACATTACCCAAAAGAGGATGACCTTGTGCTGCTTCATCTGCTGGAGAACTCTGGGGAATATGCGAACGATGAATCTGATGCCAATGAATCGCAGTCTCAGTTTGGTTATGTGTCCCGGTCCAGTGTTTCCAACAGAGGACCAGGTCTGTGAAAAAGGGGGTGTGAATAAGTCCGATGGAAGTTGCGGAATGACTGAAATTGCTTGCAGCACTGTACATTTTTCAATATTTCTATTCAAATGAGGTTTAATGGCATGACCGTATACAATGTTGCCAAAGCATTGAGTAATAAACATATTACAAACATAAAAAACATGATCAAATATGGTGCCAATTTATAATCAGTCTTGATTCTGTGAAAGTAGTTTAATTTGTTTTGTGACTTTGTGCTTTGTGCTGCCAATCCTGAATGTGTTCTTCCTGCGTTATTCTTTCTGTACGTTTTCAGTTTTGCCAATCTGAACTAGATGGATTAATTTAGTTGATATTTTTCTACTAAACAGTGCATAGGGTCACACTCTGGGTGTCCTGTCCTGTGTGTAAAGGCACAGTGATGGTAGTTATCTGGAGGTGTGTTGGACAAATGGCACCAGAACATAGCTGCTCTCTTCTGGATTTCAGTGAGGAGAGGGAACCGGCCCAGTTTTGCTCTACAACCCAGAATTCCCAGGATGTTTTTGCCGAATTCTAGGTGGTAAATTTCAACCGGGTTCATAATTGAATTTCTATTTGGGGCCCCAGATTTCACAGCCATATAGAAGTATAGGTTTGATAATGCGGTTGGATACTATCATCCACAGTTTGATGGGGGGGTTGAATTTAAATAATGATTTTCTTATACTATAATATGTCCGACGGGCTTTGTCAGTCAGATCTTTTATTGCCAAATCAAATTGTCCTGAAGCAGAGATCGTAAGACCCAAATCATTATAGCAGTTGGCCTGGTGGATTGTTCCCCTGATTGTAAAAATATTTGTATCTCAATGCGTTTCTTTGGGGTCCGCCTTTTGGACCATGATTATTGGTGAAGCCCAATCACTGTTATATTTTTCTAAAATGGAGAGGCTTTCATGTAGTCCCTCTTCATTAGGGGACAGCAACAGGAGGTCGTCAGCATAAAAGAGGCATTTGATTTCTCTGCCATCTAAGATCAGTCCAGGGCAAGATGAGATTTTGAAGGGTTGTGGCCGATTCATTGATATAAATATGAAATCGAGTTGGGCTGAGGCTGCAGCCTTGACGAACTCCCTTGGTCTGATTGAAATAATTGGTTCTTTTGTCATTAGTCTTAACACAGCATTTATTGTCTTTGTACATGTTTTTTATGATGTCAAGTCTTTCCTCTTCCACTCCGGATGAGATTAAGGAAAAGTCTGTTATGCCAAACAGAATCGAAGGCCTTTTTAAAGTCAATGAAGCAGCCAAATATTTTGCCATGTTTTGTTTGCTGACCATATTTCTGTATAAGTGAACATTTTATTTAATGTCTTGTGTTCTCTCTCTCTCTCTCTCTCTCTCTCTCTCTCTCTCTCTCTCTCTCAAATCCATATTTTCCTCAGGTTCTCACTCCATCCTAAATCTGACTATCCAGACACGTGGAAACGTATCTTTGGTGAATTCCAAGATTGTGCACTGCAAAGTTATTGGATCATTGATCAGCACATTCCGGGAGTTCCGTGCACTGTGTTTGTTACGAAGTGGACCAATGTTGCGTCCTTTTCTGGCTCCATATTTGGCAAAAGTCTCACACCCTAGGGATTACTCACAGGAACGGGATCTACCGGTGAGTTTGGGAATGTGTGGTATTCTGCAAAACGAGTGCTGTTGTTTTTATTTTGGTGGCACATGAGATTTTTCAGCTTTACATAGAAAGAAACCGTTAACTGTAATGTCAGCTATGGTAAGTTTTCAACGTATGGCGACTGGTGCAACCCTGAGAATGCAACGCATATAGAACCAAATTATGGAATTCAGAAACGCATGAACTCAAGCTTTCATCGCTAGAAGCATTTGTATTCGCTTAACTAAAGGGTTTCTGAATTTACCTAAATGCGACTCTAGGCTACCATTCTCATTCGTAGTTCAGGTCTTGATTTTCTTGTTGATATGCATGTGTAAATCCTTTTTTCGGTACTATGTATTCTATTGTAATGTTCTTTCTGCATTTTAGGGGTACAACAAAAACCAGGCCAGAGCAATAGCTTGCAGTCTTGCCATGATAAAGAGACCAAAGAAGTCCCCAGAGTTTCTAATTATTCATGGTCCTCCAGGAACTGGGAAGAGTAAAACCATTGTCGGACTTCTGTTTAAACTGTTGTCTTCGGTCAGTGTATGTTGTAAACACAACTGCCAAGATGCATTTTTTATTTTTGCTATTTTGCAGTGTTTTGCATGTGGTTATTTTAATAGGGGAGTAATGGTGTTGCTCCAGAGGGAAACCTTCCCTCCGAGAATCGGCGGACACGCGTTCTGCTCTGTGCTCCCTCTAATGCTGCCATCGACAGTCTGATGAAGAAAGTCATTGTGAACTTTAAAGAGAAATGCCGTGATATCAAAAGTCCGCAAGGTACAGAACTTTATTTTATTTTTTATTTTTTTACAATTTTATTGATTCTATATGTGTATGAGAGTGAGAATTTAGAATCACATTATATTATTTACAACCCCTGTATTTCAATCGAGTCAGTTCTCTAAGGCCATTAGACGATATTCGGTGCTTCATCTCTGCCTCTGCACTTTTAATATTCCCTTCCAATGCCACGTTCTCGTGCTTTGGATTTTTTGGTGAATTTGCATACTGTATGATCTGGCCACTAAGAAACACCTTAAGTGCCTCCCAAGCCACGCCCACAGAGGATACTGCGGACCAATCGGTCTCCATATAAATATTGATTTCAGCCTTTTAACATTTGTTGGAAATCAGGATTTTGCAAAAATCTAACACCTGCTTGGCCTTAAACCATTTGTGTTTTAGGTAATTGTGGTGACATAAACCTGGTAAGGTTAGGAAGTGAGCGAACCATCCCAAGCTCTCTGAAACCCTTCAGCCTCGACCACCAGACTAAAGTGAGAGCAGGTAAGATGAATGCATGCCCCAACACAAGATTCTTCTCCTTCAGTTCACGCTTGCATTCAAAGTGTATAAGTTGTGGTGTATGTGTACAGAGCGATTCCAGCAGACCGTAGAAGCTGATCTACAAAGGCAGAAGGAGCAACTGGACCAGAGCATTGAAAATCTCTCCCAACGCTGCGCAAAGGCCAAAAAGGATTCCGCTGAGGTAATGCATCCTACACACACACACACAGGGGGCAATGGAGAACCAAGGGGTCTTATTTGAATGTTTTCTTGAATCTGTTACCTCATGGGTTGGTTGACAGTTCAAGACATTGATAGAGGAAAAGTTGCAGCTTCTTAAGGAGAGAGAAGAACTGAGTCGAAAGATTAAAAAGGTACTGTGAACGATCACATTTGTTAAACATGGTTCACAGGAGTCATTGTGGTAATATTAATAGACATCTCTGTCTCTTCTCAGTGTCGTGGTAAGAGACAGGAAACTCAGGCCGTTGTGCTGCAGAATGCTCATGTGATCTGCTGCACGCTCAGCACCAGTGGAAGTATCGTTCTTGAGAACGCGTTCCGTCGACATGGACGTGAACCCTTCAGCTGCGTCATCATCGATGAGGTGATAAATGATCCCTTGCTTGTTTATGGTTTCATGGAAAGTTTTGTTTACATCATTTCATTTTTGTTTTTTTGCTTTTGGCCAATAAAACCACAATTTCTTTTGATTTGCTTGGCAGATATGAGCTGATTTTAAAATATTTGGGCATGGCACATTTTTTCTAAATGGACTATATCTCCTGAACACGTTGTCCAATTTGAATAAAGTTTGGTATGCATTAACATCTGAACATTCTGAGGACGATCACAAAATTTTGCAGCATTTCGCCAATAGGTGGCGCTGTAACTAAAATGCTTGTAACTGCAAACTTTTCATCGAGGAATTCAAAATTTGGTGTAGTGATTTGTTGGTACGAGTGCTGACATATCATAAAGTATCAAGGGCACCAACCAACAAACATTACATTAAACTGCCCATCTAACTTCATCTGACAATAATTTCAATTGTGAAAAATCATGAAATTCATCAAGAAATGTAATAGTTTAAAGTCAAACGATTTGGCTTGCATTTTGGAAACCGTATAGGCTATAATAAAAATTCACGAGTCTTTCAGATCTGTTGTTCATATGTTTTTGACACTTTGACAACATTTTCACCATTTTGAGTTGTCTAAAAAAAAAGCTACGGTACTTATCGAAATCCTCGTAGGTCTTTTGTCCCAATTTGCATGAAATTTGGCATGTATCATCTAGAAACCCTTATGACAAAGTTGACAAAAAAAATCAAAAAACAGAATCCATTTAGCAGATTTAATCTAGTAAATATTTCAGGTGTGGCCCATAATGCCTGTATCTCGTGAATGCAATGTCTAAACTTCACCTGGACAGTCCGAGGATGCGTGCCAAATTGAATCTCTATTTATGATGATAGATGGAGCTAATATAAATTAGGGTTTGGGTTAGGTTTAGTTCTACAGTAGGAATAATTGGCTCATATCTTGACTCTGCAATGCCTCTGGACAATCTGACAACACTTAGAAAATTCCCTTTATCAGTTGTGTAATTGTATCACTTATTCTTGCCAGTGCATATCAGTCAATAATGTAGAGTTTAATCTGACATTTTGTTGTGCTCCCTATTTCTTTTTTTACAGTTGAAGTCAGAAGTTTACATACACCTCAGCCAAATACATTTTAAACTCCATTTTCACAATTCCTGAGATTTTAATTGGAGAAAATGTTGATGTCTGTGAGATGTCAGAATAATAGTGGAGAGAATTATTTATTTCCTTTTTTTTTATTTCTTTCATCACATTGCCAGTGAGTCAGAAGTTTACAAATGTTTTGGGTATCCTTCCACATGCTTCTCACAATAAGTTGCTGGAATTTTGGCCAGGTTTGTTGGCCTCCTTGCTCGCACATGCTTTTTCAGTTCGGCCACAAATCTGATTGAGGTCAGGGCTTTGTGATGATCACTCCAATACCTTGACTTTGTTGTCCTTAAGCCGTTTTGCCACAAATTTGGGGGTATGCTTGGGGTCATTTTCCATTTGGAAGTCCCATTTTTGACCGAGCTTTAAATTCCTGACTGATGTCTTGAGAGATGTTGCTTCAATATGTCCATTTAACTTTCCTTTCTCATGATGTCATCTATTTTGTGAAGTGCATCAGTCCCTCCTGCACCAGAGCACCCCCAAAACATGATGCTGCACCCCAATGCTTCACGGTTGGGATGGTGTTCTTCAGCTTGCAAGCCTCACCCTTTTTCCTCTAAACATAACGATGGTCAATATGGCCAAAATTTCAATTTTGTTTCATTAGACCAGAGGACATTTCTCCAAAGCAAGATCTTTGTCCCCATGTGCACTTGCAAACTGTAGTCTGGTTTTGTTGCAGTTTTGGAGCAGTAGCTTCTTCCTTGCTGAGCCGCCTTTCAGGTTATGTTGATATAGGACTCGTTTTACTGTGGATATAGATACTCGTCTATCTGTTTCCTCCAGCATCTTCACAAGGTCCTTTGCTGTTGTTCTGGGATTGATTTGCACTTTCCACCCCAAACTACGTTCATCTCTACGGGACAGAATGCGTCTCCTTCCTGAGCGGGACGATGGCTGCATGGTCCCATGGTGTTTATACTTGTGTACTATTGGTTGTATAGATGAACGTGGTACCTTCAGGAGTTTGGAAATTGCTCCCAATGATGAACCAGACTTGAATCTGGTCTTAGCTGATTTCTTTTAGATTTTTTTTTTCCCTATGATGTCAAGGAAAGAGGCACAGAGTTTGGTAGGTAGGCCTTAAAATACATCCACAGGTGTGCCTCCAATTCAGTACACCTCCTATCAGAAGCTAATTGCCTAAAGGCTTGACATCACATCAGATTACTTGGTGCATGTCAACTTCTGACCCACTGGAATTGTGATATAGCCTATTAAAAGTGAAGCAATCGGTCCGTAAACAATTGTCAGGAAAATAGTGGATTAGAAGATTTCCTAAAGGACTTGCCAAATCTATGAGTTTTATGACTTCTAATAAGTGCATGTGAACTTCTGACTTCAACTGAACATTTATGGATATGAAGATTTATATAATTGGTTAACACAATGCTTATGAAGTGTAATGGTTCTGCACGTCACCATCTTGTCTTTTTGCACATTTGTAGGCTAGTCAGGCGAAAGAAACGGAGACGTTGATCCCAATGTTATACCGATGCCCTGCCGTAATCCTTGTTGGTGATCCCAATCAGCTTCCACCAACGGTTGTCTCCCAGGTAAACCAGCAAAGTAGCCATGGAGAATTTTGTGTGAAAATGGGTCGGAGGAGGAACATTAACTTATAAATGACAGTTGTGGTGTGTGATGTTTTTTTAACTTCTTTGAATTTTGTGTTTGAACAGAAAGCAAAGGAGTTTGGCTATGACCAGTCTCTTATGGCGAGGTTATGTAAAAGCCTTCAGTCAAACCCTCAACATTCTCCCATCCTCTTCCTCAATGTGCAGTACCGCATGTACCCGGACATCTGCGAATTCCCCTCAAAGTACATCTACAACAATGCGCTTAAGACTGACCCGTAAGTACATGCACAAAGCTATTAGATGAACAAGTGTTTACAGTTTTGTTATTTTGGAGGGAAAGATGGACGCCTTGCCATATTTGTATCACAATGTGCAGGCAGTATGAAAAGGAGGAGCGGACTTTGACCCAGTCAGAGTTAAGACTCCTCAGATTAATGGCATACCAAAGTCCCCAAAGTTTCATCTGACTGCTGCAGATGCGTTGCAAGAGATGCAATGGATACATGCAGCTGTGCAAAGGCAATTAATTTTTTGAGACCAGCAGTTATTGAAAGTGCATTAAATTTAAACTGCCTGGCCAAAAAATTTATCCCACTTTGGATTTGAATAAGCAGATGTTTAAGAGCCTATGATTGGATCATTATTGCAGTGATTTTTAATATGTTTCAGCTGGCAACAATTCTTTTAACCCAAAGTGATGCAGTGTGTCATTTCTTAAACAACCATGTTGGAAGACGTGTCCCGTGGTCATTGAAAAGATGTTACTGTGAAGGGGCAAAATATTGTCCTGCATCAAGCAAAGAAAACCACTAAGGAGGTTTCTGAAATCACTGGAATTGGGTAAAGAACTGTCCAACACCTGGAAGGATAGTGGCGAACCGTCAGCTTCACTGAAGAAATGTGGTCGGGAAAATAAATCTTGAATGAATGTGATCGGAGATCAACTAAAACACTTGAAGTCACATCATAAAAAAATCGACAGTAGAACTCACGGCTATGTTTAATAGTGAATATAAGAGCATTTCCACTCACACAATGCGATGAGAACTACATGATTGGGACTATAGAGCTGTGTGGTCACTTGTTAGTGAGGCTAATTGGGGAAAAAATGACTTAAATTTGCTAGTGAGCATAAAGATTGGACTGTGGAGCGATGGAAAATGTCATATGGTCAGAGTCCAGATTTTCCCAATTCCAAAGTGATGGGCGTGTCAGGGTAAGAAGGGAAGTACATGAAGCGATGCACCCATCATGCATTGTGCCCACTGTACAAGCCTCTGGAGGCAGTGTTGTGATCTGGGGTTGCTTCAGTTGGTCAGGTCGAGGCTCAGCAACGTAATGCGGCAATAAAATGAAGTCAGCTGACCACCTGAATGTACCGAATGACCAGGATATCCCATCAATGGATTTTTTTTTTCCTTTCCTGACGGGACGGGCATATTTCAGAATGACAATGCCCAGATTCATCGGTCTCAAATTGTGAGTGGGTCAGGGAGCTTGAGGAATCATTTTCACCACAGAGTCCTGACCTTACCCCCATTGAAAGTCTTTGGGATGTGCTGGAGAGGACTTTATGGAGTGGTTCGACTCTCCCATCATCAATACAAGATCCCAGACAAAAATAAATCCAACTTTGGATGGCAATAAATGTTGTGACGTTGCATAAGGTTGTAGAAACAATGCCATGACGAATGCACGCCATAATCGGAGGTGGTGGTGGCGTAGTGGCTAGAGCACAGGGCTGCTAATCAGAAGGTTGCTGGTTCGATCCCCACAGCCACCACCATTGTGCCCTTGAGTAAGACACTTAACTCCAGGTTGCTCCGGGGGGATTGTCCCTGTAATAAGGGCACTGTAAGTCACTTTGGATAAAAGCGTCTGCCAAATGCATAAATGTAATCCAAGCTAAAGGTGGTCCAATTATATTCGAGTGTGCAACCTTTTTTTTTCGGGCCAGGCAGTGTGTAAGTGTGACTGCGAGCATGCAAATGTGTGGTTCACTTCTGCAAATTGGTGCAAACTCTGGTGTGCATCTGATTTCGGAAAACCACTTTCACACCTACTGAGCGCACCAAACTCTGACGCCAAATGACCAAAAAGGGGGTTGCGCACCGGACGTATCTGATGGGTGTCACGGCATGTTCTAGAACTGGTAACAATTTTTTTTATTTTTATGAATTATGCACACCAGTGCCTGTTGGCAGTGCCCAGCTTTGACTCCGGAGGCTGTTTACAATTTTGCTCGTATTCTTCAGGTACAAAAACATTAACTTGTGTGTATGGAGACTAGATTCACAACTTTGGACTGCCTCTTGCACCGAATCGACATGTCCTGTGTGCAAATGTATTTATTTTACCTATGCCTTGTTCTGCTGGCGCTATGGCACTTCTCATACTGTGTGTGACTGACTTGTTGGTGAAATATCTTCTGATTGATTCATGCATGTGTTATTTGTCCCTTAGTGAGACGGCTGAAAAACGCTGGCCCTTAAAGCCCTACAGAGTGTTCGACGTGACTGATGGACGAGAGAATAAAGAGAGAGAGTAAGAGATGGAGGGACGTGGGTTGGGTGGTGGTACTTCACTGCCTTTTATGTCCAAAACACTTAACTTGCTGTGTTTTTCTCCATTTCTCAGTTCATTTATTAACCTCAAAGAGGTGAAGCTGGTTGTGCTGCTGCTGAAACTTCTGGTTGAAAAGAAGTCTGTGCGGGTGGGTGTCATCACGCCCTTCAATGCCCAGAAACAACGGATACTGGATGCCATCAGGGAGTCTGGCATCGATAAGCACCTTCAGTGAGTCTTTTGTTTGTGCATTTCTTTTTTGCATGCATAATAAATGTCCCTGGGGTTCAACAACGTGCACTAATGCAGAACATAAAAACAGTTGCTAGGTTTCTAACAATTTATGCTAATTTCAAAATCACAATCATTGAAATGTAATCACTACCACCTCTGATATTATTGGTTACATTTATTTTTTTCCTCATTTGCATAGAAAATTAGTTTCAAATTCAGCGATCAATGAACCAATTAAATTCCCACCCAATATGCAACATATTAAATATATGAAATGTCACATTACAGAAGTTATTTGCAGTTATTTTATACTACTCTCACTATTGAAATACAAAACAGATGTACTCTCTTTCTATTCCTGGACACTTCCCTTTTGTCGATCTGAAGTACAGAAGTGTCCGGTAACATTTCCTGTATGTTCTGCTGAGGTAGATGTGGAGCATATAAATGTATGATTAGATGTCTCTTAAGAATAGAGAAAATATTTGAAAAAACAGGAAACCGTTTCTGTTGTCAGGGTCCAGGATTTATTTAGTCGCCAACCATTGGCAGATTGGTTAAACATGTTAATGTGGTTATTATTTTTAATTATAATATAGTAAAATACGTTCAATAGGCCTCATTCACAAAACATGAGCAGAATTTTTTGTAACTATTCTTGTGGTTTTTAAATAAATTTGTGTATTTTTTATATATATATATATATATATATATATATATATATATATATATATATATATATATATATATATATATATATATATATATATATATATTTATTAGGGCTGTCAATCGATTAAAATTTAGAATACAATGTATTGTTTACTATCATATTATTGATCATAAGTTACTCATTGACACACAGTTCACAGCAATCCATTACACAAGTGAATTTATCAATCAGTTGGAGATTTATTATGAGGGCTTGTTTAAGGACCCCTCAATGTACACCTGCATCAGACATGCTTGTGTAGCGTCTCGGGTGTGTTGTGTCATAAACATACTGTAAAGGGATTTAAGGGAAAGGATGAGGCGAGAACCGGCTTGACGATATAAATAATATTTTAATGATAAACTTAACCAAATGACACAAACACACACATGATGGACAGCTGCCCGTAAACGAACTCTCTCTCCCGCACCATCTTCCGAAGTCGGCATATATTCCTCTCGGAGGCTTGATTAGCCTGATACGGGACCGGGTGTGTATAATCACGACCCGGCTCCACCCTGCCACACATATGTTTTTAGGACACTGTGTCAAGTTAAATATAGTTTAATACTTACAACACATCTTGAGATCCTTTAGATCGAATTTGCACTAAGTGATTTGAATGCATGTTTGTGTTGTTCTGTCTGCTCAAGGGTGTTTTTCTTCACTGTGTAAACTGTGCATTGCCCCACAGCTGAAATTTCACTTGCTGCCATCTGGAGTAAACAGGTGGTACTGCAAGCTTCCATTTCTCAGGACTCCTCCATATCAATGAGGGGATTGCGATTAATTGCGTCAATTTTTTTAACGCGTTATTTTTAGTCAAATTAATTGCACTGAATTAACACGTTAAATCGACAGCCCTAATAATTTGTTAACATTAATTACATTTATAGATGGTAAATTATATATTAAATGTAAGCAGAGTGACGTCACCACCGCGTATTACGTATCAACAGGTTAAACGATGAAGTTGAAGTGATTCAGATGGGTTGCTTCAATAGAAATGTATACCATCGATAAACGACTTCGGAGCTCATGGTCAGTCTTAAAGGTTTATAAGTTATGTTGAAAATCAATTAGTCTATGGAAGAAATGAATCAGATTTTTAATTCCTGAACCTGACTGTTGTGCTCTATACCCGCATATCCGGGCATGTATTTACTAATTAAATAAAATTTTATTGCCAGTTGAATAATGTGCATAATTGTGTGCTTATAGGGTGGAAGTGGATACTGTCGATGGCTTTCAGGGCAGAGAAATGGACTGCATCATTATGTCTTGTGTGAGCACCAGCAGTGAAACGGGTTCCATCGAGTAAGTGCATGTTGACTCGTTATTTAAACCTGTGTGGCCAAAGGTTGGTACCGAATGCTAATTGTTAGCTAGCAAGCACATTTTTTTGCAAATGTGTTGCCCCTTAAGGAGGAAAAAAATTTTAGGGAAGGGGAAAAAAATTGTAGGACATGGGTTCAGGTAGGCACTAGACACCCCCCAAAAAATGTCACCTGTATTTTCTTCACAGTGCAGGTCTTCCGTATTTAAATGTTGCTATATTTCCAACTTTCAGGTTTGTCGATAACCGGCAGAGGATGAATGTAACCATTACAAGAGCCAAATATAGTCTCTTCATACTGGGACATCTACGCACACTCCGGGTAATGTACTCTCTTATGACTCGCCACAAGGGGTGCTGTTGTTTACTTGCAGAAACTTGTAAGATCTTAACGTTTTAATTACGTTTAACCTGTTTATGCAGAGACTGCGCGATTGGGGAGCGTTGATCGAGGACGCCGGGAAACGTGGAACTATAATCAAGACACTGGAGCGAGATTTCCAAAGCGATGCTAGAAAGATCCTTAAACCAGCTGAGCTGTCCCGCAGTCTCTCTCATCCACCTGTTTCCAAACCAAGCACCGTGACATCGCCTGTCACGCATGGCCCCATGGAAATCGTTCAAGCGTCCACATCACGTAACCACAGCATGGTTGAGCACCGTCTGAGCAGCTCCTCTACTATGGCCAGCCCTCAGCCACAACCGCCAAAGCCACGGGTGATACCTTTGGACTGCCCTAGAGGCCCTCAAACCACTGACAGACCCACTGACCCCCGCTTTGCAGAGCAACAGAGACTGGACGGAGAGGGGCGGGGCTTATCAACGTCACACCATCTGACACACAGAGCCACTTCGTATGATAGGGACTCTCGAAATGGCGCCGGGGGCTCTCGAAATGGCGCCGGGGGCTCTCGAAATGGCGCCGGGGACTCTCGAAATGGCGGCTGGGGCTCTCGAAATGGCGGCTGGGGCTCTCGAGATGGCGGCTGGGGCTCTCGAGATGGCGGCTGGGGCTCTCGAGATGGCGGCTGGGGCTCTCGAGATGGCGCCGGGGACTCTCGAGATGGCGCCGGGGACTCTCGAAATGGCGCCGGGGACTCTCGAGATGGCGGCTGGGGCTCTCGAGATGGCGACTGGGGCTCTCGAGATGGCGGCTGGGGCTCTCGAGATGGCGGCTGGGGCTTTCGAGATGGCGGCTGGGACTCTCGAGATGGCGGCTGGGACTCTCGAGATGGCGGCTGGGACTCTCGAGATGGCGGCTGGGGCTCTCGAGATGGCGGCTGGGGCTCTCGAGATGGCGGCTGGGGCTCTCGAGATAGCGCCTGGGACTCTCGTGATGGCGCCTGGGACTCTCGAAATACCTCCCAGTCATCCCGATACCCTTCAAAACACCGTAGGAGATAACTGAATGATCCCTGTTTTTATTTGTCATTAAAGTTTCACAGAAATGCATTAAGAGAAATTTTCTTTCTCCATTGTCGTCCTCTTTCAAATGTTTTGAGAGCTCAATATGCACAAAGGGTCTGCATTAAAAGTCTCTCTCAGGCAATGGTTTAACAATTGCAGGGAAGAACTTGGTGTGTAAATGCATCTGTGCATGAATGCAATGGTGTTTGTGTTTCACCGTTGGTTTTAGACTGACTTTTTAACATACAGAATGAGGCGAATGGTCCTTTTCTGTTGAACATTGCTTATATTTGAGAAGGATGGACTGTTAGAATCATATTTTCAGCATTGATTTGATCACCATTAAGGAGAAGGACAAATACAGATCAGTTACA
>JAVLUX010000200.1:12500-35000 GCA_032164185.1 Moxostoma hubbsi | reverse complement strand
CATGGCAGAGTAACAGGCACATTTACTGTAATGTTTACAGTGTCATCAAATTTCATCCATTTATTTTAATTTTGTAAATTCGCTAATTTGCACATTTTACAGTGTAATAAACCCCATCCCATACTTTCTAATAACTCTGTATTCTACTTTCACTCATGGTACATTTAGTGTGTAAATTCATCCTTTGTTATACCCGACTGTAAAGTGTACGGTGTAAACTCCACGTTATAGTATATACTATATTATACTATATCATCTGTGTGCTGTAAACCGTTTTGCCTCTTATGTACAGTATAGATGTAGATCCAAAGAAAAATATTCTCTACCAAAAATAATCCAATAATATGTGGGTTTATAATATTTAGATTTGATTAGATATCTTCTCACAAGAGTTTGTGTCCTGAATAATTGTGGCAACAAACATTCGTACAACAACCAGCGGTACAGTGCCTAAAATCTTAATATTCATGAGAGCAAATATCACAATAATATTCATAATCTTCGCTTTTTTTGCGACTAACAGTGAGCGCTCGTTACATACATCTGAATGTTAAAAAACTGCAATCGGAAGAGTGTAAAAAGGTGAAGCGGTAGCTTTCCCGTCTTTCTGTAAAAACAGAACCTGTATATAACTTGTTGATGTGAGGACACGCCCCTCCATTGAGCCAATCAGAGTGAAGGATGTGCGGTGAGTGTAGAATCTCGCAGCTATTGCACAAGAAATCACTTCTTGTTGGTTTATTTGAATTTGTGTGTGTGGTGTATCTGCAGGGGCGTAGATTCAGGGGGGTATGGGGGGGAGGTGCACACCCCCCCCCCCCCCCCCCCCCCCCATTATTTATCCCATGATCAATGGAAACATTTAAATGCCTCACGCTGCAACCCCCCCATGTTCAAGTCAAATCTACGCCACTGTGTGTGTGTGTGTGTGTTTGGTATGTTTCATCCCCGGCATATATGCAAGGAGTGCTTTGAGTTCCTTTTATTTGTCGCCCTGCTCGAGTCTTTCAGTCTTTGTTTCTCACTCTTGATCTCATGCAGGGCTTTCTGCATCCTGTAGAGGGCAATGGTGCACGTCATTCCCTCTCCGTGCTCGCTGGTTCTGAAGCAGGGGTATCTCAGGAGGTGGCGGAGCTCAGCAGGATGGCGAGGAGCGGGCAGAGCAGCAGTGCCAGGCTCAAAGTGAGTGCGCTGGCACGGTTACACTTTTTACCTCCTTCGCAGCGCGACTGTTGGCACAAAACACCCTTAAAGTCTGCCGTGCAAACACAGCGCTGATTCTGAAAGCACGTCCCCCCGTTCTGGCACAAGAGTAACTCCTCGTCACACACGTTTGCTGTGGAGAAGATGAGAGAGAGAGTATTTACTTACAACTTTAATGAACATACTTTACGATTTCTCAAGAGGCAATTGAAAGACTTCCTACACACTATCAGAGAAGACTTTGTCAGAGCGTGTACAATGTGTTCAAAGAGTCAGGACAGTTTGTAATCAAGCAGGAATACAGCAAATAAGATTTCCAAAAGCACAAATGAACCCCACTCAATGAAACTCTCATTGGTCAATGTATGAACATCCCTACTTTTTACGTTAACTCTGATGTCTAACCAACTTTATGTTTACCCACAGTCATTTTCTCTCTTTCACACATGCAGCTCTGATCATCGCTTGTGGCTTGTATCTGTGACACATTTAATATGGGCGTCTGGTTTCATTAAAAAGCCACATAGTGTTGCAGGAGTCTGGGTACTAATGAGACCAGGTGCTGCACCTGACCCCAAACTGTCTCGCTGGCTCAGCAGTGAACAATGAGGGTGTGTCTGTGAGTATGAATGAAGACGGACCATGGAAATGTTCGGAATAACGTTCTATCATACTCCTCTTACTATATCCGCACTATACATCGTGCCCAGTATTCAAACTGTCTATATACATGGATCCCTTTACTGCACGAGAGCACAACACACACTCTGGACGATGTGATGACAATATATACCATGATTTTAATCATCTTCTAGACTTATTATTTATAGACATTATTACATAAAATTGGAAAATGCAAAATAAACTTTTTATACATAATGAAAATAATTCTGTGCAACAGTGCCTGCCCAGCCGTCTTTGTTCCGGAAGTATTTTTCCCCATTTATTATTTCCAAAGAGTTGTAAGTCATTAATCAATGAGCTCCAATGTTGCTGGAGCTGGGCAATATGGCAAAATTCTTTGTATTTTTTTTTTACTTTTAATGTACTCCAATATATTTCAAATAGCATGTTCTTTATTAGTTAGAGAAATTAAAGTTATTTTCATTATAGGCTTAAGACAGTGTTTGCCCAAAAAATGTCCTGCCACGGCACACTTTTTACGACTAAAAAAAATCCTCCGGCACAGCACTATCCCACATAGGCAAACCATCGTCAATATTGTTGCTTTTCAAGAACTTGTCCATGTTTTCTGCCCGTCTTAGTAGCGTGTAATGTTTGAAATTCGGCACATACGTCGGCTACGCTGTGTGAGGTTACAGGTGGCAAGAGCGCTAAATGGGTCATGAAAAAAACAACACATTTGCTTCTTTTCTCATTTGTAGATTTGTTCTTGCAATGCCACAGCAAATTACAGGGATGCAAACTCATGAGGGGCGAAAAAGACAAATCACTGGTTCATGAAAATTATTTCAGGGGATTTTTTATTTTATTTTAAAGAATAAGCTAAAAGCACCAATTCCAGCTATTTTAGTGATTTATTCAAGTTTACAATTGTGCAGAATTAGCTGCAAAATAAAGAGTATTTTGGTGAGGCTTCTGTTTCACAAATGTGTTCAATTTTATTACGGATTAGTTCAGTGACCCCTTCTGGAGATGCCACTAGGTGGCGACATATGAGCGTCTGATGTGCTGTGAGTGAATCAGTGAATCATTTTGAGTCAGTTAATCGTTTTGAGTCAGTTAATCGTTTTGAGTCAGTGAATCGTTTTGAATCAGTGAATCGTTTCGAGTCAAAGAATCGTTTTGAGCCAGTGAATCGTTTTGAGCCAGTGAATCGTTTTGAGCCAGTGAATCGTTTTGAGCCAGTGAATCGTTTTGTGTCAGTGAATCGTTTTGTGTCAGTGAATCGTTTTGTGTCAGAGATTCGTTTTGAGCCAGAGAATCGTTTAAGCCAGTGAATCATTTTGAGTCAGAGAATCATTTGAGCCAGTGAATCATTTGAGCCAGTGAATCATTTTGAGTCAGTGAATCATTTTGAGCCAGTGAATCATTTTGTGTCAGTGAATCGTTTTGAGCCAGAGAATCGTTTAAGCCAGTGAATCATTTTGAGTCAGAGAATCATTTGAGCCAGTGAATCATTTTGAGTCAGTGAATCATTTTGAGCCAGTGAATCATTTTGAGTCGTTTATGACCGAAATCTACCAAGAGACTTTATAGTGTTTAAGCAGATCTAAAGTCTTCCTTCAGTCTGAGCATTATTCTTCATCCACAAAGACAACAATAACAGTCTAATAATAGTGAGTTTCAATAACGTCCTTCTCCTTTATTAAAACTTGCATGTCAAATCTACAGACTTTAGTATAAGAATTATAAACACAAAGCAGATCAACAGGATCATTTCCCTACAATAGCCTAATTAAACTGCTGAGCATGACTTTTATCAGAAAAGACCACATTAATAGACAAATAATAATCATTTTGAGTTTCAATAATGTTCTTTACGCCGCATCATGACAAGTGTTGCAGAAAGCGTCACAGAGGGGTGATTTTAACAGTTAAAAAAGCGTGGTGTGACGTCACTTCATAGACTTCAATGTATTCTGCAGCGCTGACACGAGTCATGTGATGACCCTTTGCACGTATAAACATCACTCACTTCATAGACTTCAATGTGTTCTGCAGCGCTGACTCGAGTCATGTGATGACCCTTTACACGTATAAACATCACTCGCTTCATAGACTTCAATGTGTTCTGCAGCGCTGACGCGAGTCATGTGATGACCCTTTACACGTATAAACATCACTCACTTCATAGACTTCAATGTATTCTGCAGCACTGACACGAGTCATGTGATGACCCTTTGCACGTATAAACATCACTCGCTTCATAGACTTCAATGTGTTCTGCAGCGCTGACGCGAGTCATGTGATGACCCTTTACACGTATAAACATCACTCACTTCATAGACTTCAATGTCTTCTGCAGCGCTGACACGAGTCATGTGATGACCCTTTACGCGTATAAACATCACTCACTTCATAGACTTCAATGTATTCTGCAGCACTGACACGAGTCATGTGATGACCCTTTGCACGTATAAACATCACTCGCTTCATAGACTTCAATGTGTTCTGCAGCGCTGACGCGAGTCATGTGATGACCCTTTACACGTATAAACATCACTCACTTCATAGACTTCAATGTATTCTGCAGCACTGACACGAGTCATGTGATGACCCTTTGCACGTATAAACATCACTCGCTTCATAGACTTCAATGTGTTCTGCAGCGCTGACGCGAGTCATGTGATGACCCTTTACACGTATAAACATCACTCACTTCAAAGACTTCAATGTATTCTGCAGCACTGACACGAGTCATGTGATGACCCTTTACACGTATAAACATCACTCACTTCAAAGACTTCAATGTATTCTTCATTTATTTGTTTAAAGATGCAACATGATGAGGTCATGGAAAACAATGTAGCGTGCTACTGGTTTAAACATTTGTTGCATAATGTGTTCTTTTAAATGCACTATTTTTTTAATAGTTGGTAGTATACAGTGTATACTGTGAGGTAGTAAGCTAGTATTCCATGCTAAACATAGCCTGTGAAAAAGACTAAATGCATTTGCACATGTGTGTGAACGTGCATGTGAAAGGTAATATGGACATGTCTGTTTCTGTGCTGCTCTGAAGTGGTCAGGAACTTTTAAATGTGTTGTTAATATAGGGCTCTAAAAGACCTAAACACATCATGAATTAGTCATGTAAAAAAATGTATTCAGTGCATTTACTACAACCAGTAAAAACTCCCAGCATGTAGATCCACTTAACCTTAGAACAAAACAAATGTATGTGAACTAGTTGACTAATCCTGCTCCGGAAGTGTGTTCCCTAATGGATTCCCCCCTGTTCTCTCTCATCATGGTGTTAGCGGTTCTGGCTGTGAGCCAGTTTCATCTTCAAGATGGATCACAGGGAAAATGCACAGTACTGGGGTTCTAAAAGCATCCTGGGAATCGAGGTACAAATGTGATTATTACCTCACAAACCAGTTTCCAATAAACAAGGGCTTCTTCGAATCTGCAGATGCGCACAGCAGCATCTGCCCGGTTTGAATAATCAAGCAGTGTGGAGTAGAATACAAACTGATTAGACATCGATCAATGTTGTTTTGAGGTTTGGCAAATATGTTATTTGAGTTGTTTATTGTGCGAGAAAGGGTCAGACAAAGTTTGGAATAGCATACAAACACCATACTACTCTTACTACAGGGGGTAAGTTTAGCATAGCATACTATTGGGGTCTGGGTAGCTCAGTGGTAAAGACACTGCCATCCCTGGAGTTGGCTAGTTCACTAGTTTGAATCCCAGGGCGTGCCGAGTGACTCCAACCAGGTCTCCTAAGCAACCAAATTGGCCCAGTTGCTAGGGAGAGTAGAGTCACATGGGGTAACCTCCTCGTGGTCACTATAATGTGGTTCGTTCTCGGTGGTGTGCGTGGATGGAGTGAAGCCTCCGCGTGCGTTATGTCTCCATGGCAACGCTCTCAACAAGCCACGTGATAAGATGCATGGTTTGACGGTCTCTGAGATTCGTCCTCCGCCACCCGGATTGAGGCGAGTGACTATGCCACCACGAGGACTTAAAAAGCACGTTGGGAATTGGGCGTTCCAAATTGGGAGAAAAAGAATAGCATACTATCAAAAAATGCTAATTAAGAAAAATATATTTTGCAGTGTATAGTCTACTTGTATGATTGTTTATTGCCATTTTTAAAGCTAAACAGCCCCCAGCACCATTCACCTTTGTTTTATAGAAAACCGCAGCATTCTGGACATTATGAAAACTAAGATAAATGGATCTTTTTTTTAACCTTAAGGGTATTCAAAGCGCTTTACACTGTGACTCATTCACCCATTCACACACTCATACACCAATGGTGGCAGAGCTGGCATGCAAGGCGCTAGTCTGCCATCGGGAGCAACTTAGGGTTCAATGTCTTGCCCAAGGACACTTCGGCATGTGGAGTCATGTGGGCTGGGATTCGAACCACCAACCCTGCGATTAGTGGCCGACCCGCTCTACCGCCTGAGCCACAGCCGCCCCACAGCGGCTATTTTTCATGTTGCAGAGAAGAAAATCGTATGGTAAATTTTTTACGCTAATCGTTTCTTTTTACGTGGAGGATGCAATCCTAGCTAACTAACGATTGCAAGCCAGAACCGCTGATGATATTATACACACCGTAACTTTAATTTCAGGTGGCGTTCAGTAAACAAAAGCTTTTTGAAAGAGTTTATTAACATCTGATTTAAACTTGAAATGGGCCGAGGAGAATGGAAAGGCCAGTGCATACTTTGGGATTGATTTGTTAACTAGATGGAAGAGTTGACTGAAGTCTTCATTAATCCTGCAGGTACTTACGGACACAGCCCTGTTTCCAATAGTAACCGGGAAGACATTCTTCACATTTGACTCCGGTGGCGCCCTCTTTACATTGACAGAACCCCGTACCATTACAACGGTCATGAACCGAGCCCATTGTGTTACAGTTACACTCTAAAAAGACAAAGAAGATAAAAGAGAATTAGGGGCATTTCAGTGTATTTCTGAACATTTATGTTAATCACAAAGGGTGTTCATCATTTTGGGTGTTCCAGTTTCTCTAATTCGTTTGAATACACGTGCTCAGTCTCAATTTATCACTATTTTGGCCAATAGACCGATTTTCTTTAAAATAAGCCATTTAGACTAATGGTCAACCCTGTTGGGGTTTTCAATGGCTGATGGACAATAAAATGATGATATGTGGGTGTTTCTTCAACTTTGGTCACTTTTAGCACTGTGAACGTCTAGAAGGTAAAGTAAAATATTTTGAAACTTTTTGCATAATTTGGGAAAATTACAGCTTTATTGAAAATTACAGCGAATACAAATATTCTGCTCATAAGTGATATTTACCATGATTTTTCTTTGTGTTCCTTGTTCCAACCTCACTTGTCCTACATGTCTACTTAGTAGGTCCTCGTGGTGGCGCGGTTACTCGCCTCAATCCGGGTGGCGGAGGACATGTCTCAGTTGCCTCCGCTTCTGAGACTGTCAATCCGCGCATCTGATCACGTGACTCGTTGTGCATGACACCGCGGAGACTCACAGCATGTGGAGACTCATGCTACTCTCCACGATCCACACACAACTCACCACACGCCCCATTGAGAGAACCACTAATCACCACCACGAGGAGGTTACCCCATGTGACTCTACCCTCCCTAGCAACCGGGACAATTTGGTTACCCCATGTGACTCTACCCTCACTAACAACCGGGCCAACATGGTTACCCCATGTGACTCTACCCTCCCTAGCAACCGGGCCAACATGGTTAACCCATGTGACTCTACCCTCCCTAGCAACCGGGACAATATGGTTACCCCATGTGACTCTACCCTCCCTAGCAACCGGGACAATATGGTTACCCCATGTGACTCTATCCTCCCTAGCAACCGGGACAATATGGTTACCCCATGTGACTCTACCCTCCCTAGCAACCGGGACAATATGGTTACCCCATGTGACTCTACCCTCCCTAGCAACCGGGACAATTTGGTTGCTAAGGAGACCTGGCTGGAGTCACTCAGCACGCTCTGGATTAGCGACAAACTAGTGACTCTAGGGCTGGTAATCGGCGTTAACACTCGCTGAGCTACCCAGACCCCCGATTATCATAATTTTAAACATGTGATCATTTACATTTTTATAATGGATTTTCATAGTTTAATATTAAAAGTCAGGGACAATAAAACAATAACATCTAAACATAAAAAGCATTTGAAAAGTACTTAAAATAAATGATAAAGGCCTGGTAAATAGTTTCGAAGTCATATTTAATGTGAACTTCATATATTAAAAGAAAAAGTTGAAATAAGTTTTAATAAAAATCAACCCGTGGGACATGCAAGTGCCCTAAGTTTAATAAACACCCATATACATAATAAAATTACAAAAAAAAAGTAATCCACTACAAATTACTGACTACATCTATACAATTATAATCAGATTACTAATGACTTTACTTTTAAGTTACTTTCTAAAACACTTGTTTTTGTTTTTCCACCCAACAAATTCAAAATAAAGTTTATTTTCTCCTTGTTTATTACAAAGAAGTACAAACAGACATATGAATTCACATTTTAATACTATTATTAAATTATATATTTTTTAGAAATATTTGTAACCCAAGTAATGTACTTAAATGTAATTACTTTCATTGAAAGTCAGTAACCGTAATCTGATTCTAAGAATTTAAAATGTAATGCATTACACTACTTTTGTGCCTAGATTACAGTAACTAATTACTTTGTAATCCAATTACACCCAACATGGTTTGCTTTATACAAATGGCTAAACTTGACTGAAATACAGTATTTAATTAGACTTGAATTAGTCATTTTGAAAGGCTTTTGGTAGATTTTGAAACGTACACAATGAGGAAACAACCGCTTCCGTCAATCAACCAAGTATCAACACAATTATCAGTTGATGCGACGCAAAAATGCATCTGATTAAATGCGCCTGGCTGATATATTGCTTTATAATGTATATAATTTAGAAAGGGGCTTATGCATATTTTAAAAACATACACCGATTGACTAATAATAATAACTGTTGTTTTTACTGCCGTACACTGTCACTATAGCTGTAAATGAATTATTTTCATGTTTCTTATAAATGCCAGCGTATATTCTGTTGAGCTAGAGCCAGATTTATTAGAGGACAATTGCCTGAATAACTGCACTTGTGCGAAAAAATCCTGAAAATAGACGTAGTGTAAACTCAGTGCAGTTGGGAGCTCAGGATGAGGTAAATGTTCTCCTTACGGAAATCTCTGTGCTGACCCTGTGCCATGTTGGCACCTGGCACACACCCGATGAGGGCATGCTCATTTGTGCTGACTTAACAGCACGCTTTCGTTTACCCTGCACCCTTCCTCCTCGTGTGGCAGATGGACTCCCTCTTCTGTCCCGGTACTCACAGTGTCGTTTTGGAAGCAGAGTCGCTGATTTCGACGCCGTCACATCCGGGTTTATTTCTGGACATTTATTTTAAGGGCCGCTGGGAATCTCTTATATGACATTCTCAGGAATATAATGTTGCATTGTAATGTACATTCTTTATCTATCTTCGTTCCAAAAAAAATGATATGGACACTTTTGGACAGTTTAAAAATAGTCGAATGCCACTGCATTAGAAAACAGAAGTGCCATCTCTGCTTTAATGCTTCTAGAGGTGATTTCCTGAGGACTGAGACGTCAAAAAACATATTTTTTATGACTTCTTTCAAATGAACCCCACTTCCTTTGATGATTTGTCCTATAAAGGGAAGCTATTCATACGTTTTTAAGTGTTACTTGTGTGTGCGAATGCTTTTGTGGGCCCTTTCTGCTTGATCTGTATCACGTTGGATGGGGTTTCCTGCTTATTTTTCTATTTTTGCTAGAAGATTCTTTGATGTAGTCTCCTGACAGTCAGATGTCCCAGGCGCCCAATTCAGTGAAGTCTACACTGCTTGGACAGGCCCCTCTTTAAAGATTCACTCTCGTACTTTCGAGGTAATTTTTGCCGAATTGCTTTTAGTGTCTAAAACTGACAAAATAAATAAATGACCCAAGACGGAGCATTATAAAGCACATCTCTGCTGAGTTTTGCAGCGTTCAGATGAAGTTGGATATGTTGTAATTTTGAGTTGCATGCACATGAATGACCAAGCAAACTGATATTTTCTGGGAAACTGATATTTGATTTCCATTTGGCATATTCCTCCACTGAAAACGCTTTTCCCGTGACCACATCCGGTACTTTGGAAAACAATGACGTTAGGAAACATTTACATTTATGCATTTGGCAGACGCTTTTATCCAAAGTGACTTACAGTGCACTTATTACAGGGACAATCCCCCCGGAGCAACCTGGAGTTAAGTGTCTTACTCAAGGACACAATGGTGGTGGCTGTGGGGATCAAACCAGCAACCTTCTGATTACCAGTTATGTGCTTTAGCCCACTACGCCACCACCACTCCAATGTTCAATGGAAATTGTTAGAACAATAAAAAAGCTTTAGTACATCTTTGTACATTTTTAAAGCACAATCCCTCATTTAAACAGTGATCTGATGACAAAATAAGGTAAGTTTCAAAATATTGATATCCACTGTAGGCCTACAGTGTAGATTTTTGTTAAAATCGATATCTGCCAAAAATCTTTAAAATAATTGTATATAATTTAAACTGAAATACTGAAACTCACTGTTACTCACCGATACACACGCTCTCGTCGTCGGGCTCCGCAGAGGTGTTTTTGAAGTAGCCCATGCGACAATGCTCGCAGTTTTGACCACGCGTGTTGTGTTTGCAGCTCACACACGTGACGATGTTCAGGAAGTCTATATAACTGCAGCGGTTAGAGTGTCCGTTACATTCACAATCTGAGAAAACAGCAAAGGAAGAAACACTCTATTTAAATAAAGGGTTAAAAGAAAGATTAAAGGAGAAAGAAAAGGATGATGCAAAACAGATAAAGAGATGAAACTGACGTGTCCGGGGAGACCAAACTTGATGGTGAATCAATGAAGAACTATTGCTTCTATATTTGTGTCCTTTTGTGTCTTTCTAGCTGAACCTACAGTACTGGAATTGAGATGTGTGCGTGTGTGTGTGTGTGTGTGTGTGTGTGTTTACACTGCTGACAGGGTGATATCTCCGACACTCTGGCGGGAGTCTTTCCCAATCCTCATGCACGTGTGTGTAGTGTTTGTTAGGGGGTGTGTGTGTGTGTGTGTGTGTGTGTGTGTGTGTGTGTGTGTGTGTGTGTTCCACTGGGATTTCTGGGGAATCTGATGACAGATGTGTTTCTTTGAAACAGCTGTTTCTCCAACTTCTCAAGTAGATATTTTTGTCACACTGTTGGGCTTCTACCTTTCCTGTTCACACCTGTCCTGTATCCTCAATATTTAGTATATAGATGAGCCATGATTCCAAGTCCTCCTCCTTCTTATTTAATCTGAATCTTAGAACTCAAGTGTATTGGGAAACATTGACACAAATCGTGCTGAAGGGCCTTAATTTGACAAACTCAAACATTAATGAGTCTTTTAGATAAATACAGTATTTGGATCTGTTTGAATTGAATATGACGGTCAGATGTGTGAAATATTTCACTGGCATTTGAATAAAGAAACAACATTCAGTATAATCCATTGTAGGATTCAGACTACACATGGCGAATAGTTTAGTATGGAAGTAAATTCGTGACTAAAGTCTTTGTTGCGTAAAGGCATGTTGAATTGCTCTCATCGAAAAATAAAATGCATTGTATTATCAGTGCTTGCATTTTAGGAGGCTGGTTGTATTTTTAAGCATTGAATATTTCATTTGGAAACATTTCACTACTAATTTCATTATTAAAAATTCAACAATAAATATTCGGCTTCCAAAGTTTATTTCCAAAATATTCAGTTCATTTGAAAATACCATCTAGATTTTTCAACAGGTCAAATTCAGCCCGATCTATTTCACTTAACAAGATTTGCTTCCTCAAATTCAGTAGAGTACCGATGCACAATCTCAACCCGGTGCTATTCGTTCTCACCAGTAGGGGGTGCAATGCGATCGGGTGTTGACTGCTGAAGACCTAAACTGTGT
The DNA here is from genome assembly GCA_032164185.1 of Moxostoma hubbsi. NCBI lineage: Eukaryota > Metazoa > Chordata > Actinopteri > Cypriniformes > Catostomidae > Moxostoma > Moxostoma hubbsi. Next base: position 23,090 of record JAVLUX010000200.1, on the reverse strand, counting down.
ACGTTTTGATCGATTTTTTTTTTTCTATTTAATAAATAATAATAATTGAGCAGAAACAATAAAACTAGAAAATAAAATAAAATATTATGATAAAAATAATAAATAAATTAATTAAAATGTAATTAGGCCTAAATCAATAAACAACAGGTCTACCTTTGTGCACGAGTTGGTACAAAGTGGCCGCATGATATACTAATAATGATGAAGGAACGATGTCGATGTTATACTGTATCTATGGGGATACAGTATTTATTTCGTCGATTAGAGCAATTCAACATGTTTATGCATCAAAGACTTTAGTCATGAATTTACCTCCATATTAAGGTTGTGTAAATCTTCAAAATGTTTGTATAGCGTGTCTGTTTGTGTTCAATGAAAAGCACGCTCGTTCTCTAATGATCTTTAATATTGAAGTCGCTTTATACAAAAGCACATTTAAATGCACTTTTAATCAGTATTCCAAATGACTTTGTAATATCTGCATTTTTACTTTTTCAGAAGGTTTTCAAATATTTATTTGCACTTTAAAAGAGAGAAAGAGAGCGAGAACTCATACAGAGGCTGTCTCAGCACATAGGAACAGGCAAAGCGATAAATAAATGAAAGCTTGCCACATACACACACACACTTCCTGTACCTTGGATATCACAATACAGAGAGAAGCAGAGATGGAGGAATTGATGAAAGAGAGTTAGAATGGAGGGGACAGGAAAATGGCACAATGAAAAACTTAATGAGACAGAGTCGACTTGTGACATGCCATGACATGTTCTAGAACTCTACAGTGCAGCTCATTGACTGACAGCTCCAATGTAACCTGTTCCGGAACGTTTACGTAACATTCTAATAAACACTTATATGTCCTAGAACTCTCTGCTACTAATTCATTTTAAAACAATAACATTCTAAAACTTTTCTCAGTTACATGTACTGTAACTCCTAGTTTCTTTGTTGTCATTAAAGGGATAGTTCACATTAAAAATCATTTATGTTTACTTTCTTTCTTCCATGGAACACAAAAGTAGATTTTAGGCTGGATGACAGCCTCAATCAACATTTACTTCCAATGTATGGAGAAAAAATAACATTTTGTAATGAAAGCGAATGGTGTCTGAGACTAACAAACCGTATAACATCTCATTTTGTGTTCCACGCAAGAACGAAAGTCACCAACATGAAGGAGAGTAAATGAGGGAAATGTAATATTTACGCAGGTGAACTATCCCTTTAATAATTATTATAATATAATACTATTCACTGTTACCTATAATTTTAATAAACATTATGACATGATCTAAAACTTTTCAAACTATTTTAGATGTTCTAGAATGCTCCGTAGTTACCAGCTTCTCATAAACAGCCTTTTCACTGACTGTGACGATGCATTTCTACCTTATGGTGCGTTCACATACAACCAGAATCGAGCGTTTCGCTCAGCGAGCTTACATACATGTCAATGCAAATACGTGAATACTGTAGAAGCGAATTTGCGGTGGGCGAGCGAAAAATCTGCATGACGCGTTGTCGCGAATGCCTATCAGCATTGAGATTGTCCTGATGTCACTGTGACGTACTGACGTAGTAGCAGAAGAAATCAGGAAAAATGTATAAGAAAATGGTTGTAGCGGTGTGTGGGCACCCGGAATTGTATGACACAACGTCAACGTATCTGGGACTTCCACAACAGATACAGAGCAGCAATCAGTGTGATATCGGCCATGGTTGATGGCGGAAAGATACACTGCTGTAGAAGCCCCTCCTCCTGTCCTTTTACGGAAGAGACGGGGGAATGCTCGCGTGTTCGCGTTACTTGCGCAAACGCGAGTTTAAACCAAAATGTAATCAAACTCGAGGTCAAAGTCGCGCAAAGGTGAAATAATTTTTTGTGCTGCATGTGAACGCACCATTATGGGCCGTTTACACTACTTATTTATGCGTTTGGCTGTTCATTTACACGACAACGTTTTCAACTGAAAACTTTGTATGCGTTTGGCTGTTTGTTTACACGACAACGTTTTCAACTAAAAACTGAAAACTTTGTAAGCGTTTGGCTGTTCGTTTACACGACAACGTTTTCAACTAAAAACTGAAAACTTTGTAAGCGTTTGGCTGTTCATTTACACCACAATGTTTTCAACTGAAAACTTTTTATGCGTTTGGCTGTTCATTTACACGACAACGTTTTCAACTAAAAACTGAAAACTTTGTATGCGTTTGGCTGTTCGTTTACACGACAACGTTTTCAACTAAAAACTGAAAACTTTGTATGCGTTTGGCTGTTCGTTTACACGACAACGTTTTCAACTAAAAACTGAAAACTTTGTAAGCGTTTGGCTGTTCGTTTACACGATAAAGTTTTCAACTAAAAACTGAAAACTTTGTAAGCGTTTGGCTGTTCATTTACACCATAATGTTTTCAACTGAAAACTTTTTATGCGTTTGGCTGTTCATTTACACGACAACGTTTTCAACTGAAAACTTTTTATGCGTTTGGCTGTTCGTTTACATGACAAAGTTTTCAACTAAAAACTGAAAACTTTGTATGCGTTTGGCTGTTCGTTTACACGACAACGTTTTCAACTAAAAACTGAAAACTTTTTATGCGTTTGGCTGTTCGTTTACACGACAACGTTTTCAACTAAAAACTGAAAACTTTTTATGCATTTGGCTGTTCATTTATACGACAACGTTTTCAACTGAAAACTTTTTATGCGTTTGGCTGTTCGTTTACATGACAACGTTTTCAACTAAAAACTGAAAACTTTGTATGCGTTTGGCTGTTCGTTTACACGACAAAGTTTTCAACTAAAAACTGAAAACGTTGTATGCGTTTGGCTGTTCGTTTACATGACAACATTTTCAAACTTTGTATGCATTTGGCTGTTCGTTTACATGACAACGTTTTCAACTAAAAACTGAAAACTTTGTATGTGTTTGGCTGTTCGTTTACATGACAACGTTTTCAACTAAAAACTGAAAACTTTGTATGTGTTTGGCTGTTCGTTTACATGACAACGTTTTCAACTAAAAACTGAAAACTTTGTATGTGTTTGGCTGTTCGTTTACATGACAACGTTTTCAACTAAAAACTGAAAACTTTGTATGTGTTTGGCTGTTCGTTTACATGACAACGTTTTCAACTAAAAACTGAAAACTTTGTATGCGTTTGGCTGTTCGTTTACATGACAACGTTTTCAACTAAAAACTGAAAACTTTGTATGTGTTTGGCTGTTCGTTTACATGACAACGTTTTCAACTAAAAACTGAAAACTTTGTATGCGTTTGGCTGTTCGTTTACATGACAACGTTTTCAACTAAAAACTGAAAACTTTGTATGCGTTTGGCTGTTCGTTTACATGACAAAGTTTTCAACTAAAAACTGAAAACTTTGTATGCGTTTGGCTGTTCGTTTACATGACAACGTTTTTAAAAAAGTGTTTCAAAGTGCAAGTTTTTGAAAACGATGTCATTATCGTCTCTATGTAAACATACAAAAATGCGAATTTGTGAAAACAATAATGTCACGCGCACGCGTATTACGTGTTCAGTCAAGAGGCATTCAAAACTACAATGGCGTACTACAAAACGGTGTTTCAGCTGAGATGTTATGTGAGCTTTGGAAATCGACTCTTTCTCGTGCGGGAAACCCCTCCGTCCCATATTTTCGATTGTTGGATATTGGGCTAAAGATGTCAGAATACTTAGACTGGCATGACTCCCAGTCCACATTTTCCAACATTTTGCCACTTAATTGTATATATATCGTCCGTCCAGACAAAATTGCTTGATGCTTTCGCCATCTTCATTGTTTGTATTCACCGCTCTGTGGAAGAATGCGTATGTGCGCAGGCGCGTAGTGTTTCTTCACAAAGTGACATCGCCAACTACTGGCCTGGTATGCATAATACAGGGTGTTTTTCCTCGTTTGGAAAATTGTGGAAATGCAATAATGGATTTTCTCTTTCTTGTAGCAAATAGTAATGCAAAAATAAGGTTTTCCCATGTACCTCTATTTGCCACGTTAACCCATATAGTTTATTTACTTCTGCATGTGAAAGGAGTCCATATAAGACCCCATATACAGAGCATACCGAGTTCTCTTTCGCTTTTTCACATCTCATATCACATTTTTCTCACCTTTGAAGTCATCATATATGATTCCTTTTAGTTGCACTGTCTGCAGCCCTCCAGTTAATAAGAACTTCAGAAGCGCTTCAAAGGATGAAAAGTCACATTTTACACTTTATTTAGAAATACTTTGATTGAGGCTACGACAAGCAATTCTTCAGCTAGCAATACACACGATTACCCACACACACACACTCACTCAGGAGGTTGCCTACTGCAGAATAGAACCACTGTAAGGCACATTTATTGGCGCAAACTTACTACAAGCAATTTCTTCTATAAATTATGCAATCTAAATGCTAGTATGCTATATAAGTACTTAAATGCTTGAGTGGACATTCTAGCGACTACGCTGTGCATACACAGTGATTGACAACACTACCTACCAAGCACACTGAGTCTACTTCACTGTGTATGCAAGGATACCTTTTTTATTCTCATCATCTTTGTCCTCTATTTTAGCTTCCTTGTCCGACTCCTTTTCAAAAGGTGTTATTTCACCCTCTTTTTCAAAGGGTTTCTCTCCCTCAATTTCTTTTTCCGAAAAGTTCTCCTTTTCCTCTCCTCTTCCACCCTTTTCCTTTGAGGGTTTGGTTAGCACTAGATGAGCAAAGAGAAGGTCTGAGCAATTTTTATAAGTCTACAAAGGTTCTTCTTATAAGGTAATGTCTTTTCTGGCCATTATTTCTACACAATAGCGCTCAAGAAACAATTCCTAAAGATTTCAACCCTATATTCTACGGTCAATTTGACACTACTTCTGAAGCCATACCTTCATCATCTTTCTGTTTAACAGTGCCTTCCTTCTCCCTTTCATCTTTATTTCCTTCCTTCTCCAAGAATTCTTCTGCTTCCTCTGATTTTTTGGGTTTCTCTGGTTTTGGCATGACAGGTTTTGCTATTGAGATTTCAGGGTCTTGTACTGGTTTGTCTGGCTTGAGTAATGGTGCAATTGGCTCTGCTTTTGGTGCGACAGACTCCGATATTGGCCAAAAATTCTCCAGCACTGGTTGGCCAGATTCCATTTTTGGTGGGACAGATTCTGATATTGGCTCGACAGACTCCCATATTGGCTTGATAGACTCTGGTTCTTGCGGGACAGATTCTCGTATTATCTCAACAGACTCCAGCATCGGCTCAGTAGACTCTGGTTTTGTCCCAGCAGACTCTGGTTTTGGCTCAAAATATTCCGTTATTGGCTCGACTGACTCCGGTAATGGCTCAACAGATTCCGGTATTGGCTTGCCAGACTCCGATATTGGCTTGCCAGACTCCGATATTGACTCAACAGACTCTGGTATTGATTCAACAGATTCCGGTATTGGCTCACCAGACTCTGGTTTTGGCTCGCCAGACTCTAGTACTGTCTCGCCAGACTCCGGAATCGACTCAGCAGACTCCGGAATTGACTGATCAGATTCCGGTATTGACTCAACAGACTCTGGTATTGACTCAACAGACTCTGGTATTGACTCAGCAGACTTTAGTGTTGACTCATCAGACTCTGGTATTGACTCAGCAGACTCTGGTTTTGACTCTGCAGACTCTGGTATTGACTCAACAGATTCTGGTATTGACTCAGCAGATTCGGGTATTGACTCTACTGACTCTGGTATTGACTCAGCAGACTCTGGTTTTGACTCTGCAGACTCTGGTATTGACTCAACAGATTCTGGTATTGACTCAGCAGATTTGGGTATTGACTCTACTGACTCTGGTATAGACTCTGGTGTTGACACCGCTGACTCTGGTATTGACTCAGCAGACTCTGGTGTTGACTCAGCAGATTCGGGTATTGACTCTACTGACACTGGTATTGACTCAGCAGGTTTGGGTACTGACTCTGGTATTGACACCGCTGACTCTGGTATTGACTCAGCAGACTCTGGTATTGACTCAACAGACTCTGGTATTGACTCAGCAGACTCTGGTGTTGACACCGCTGACTCTGGTATTGACTCAGCACATTCTGGTATTGACTCAGCAGGTTCGGGTACTGACTCTGGTATTGACACCGCTGACTCTGGTATTGACTCAGCAGACTCTGGTATTGACTCAACAGACTCTGGTATTGACTCTACTGACTCTGGTATTGACACTGCTGACTCTGGTATTGACTCAGCAGATTCTGGTATTGACTCTACTGACTCTGGTATTGACTCAGCAGACTCTGGTATTGACACAGCAGACTCTGGTATTGACTCAGCAGACTCTGGTATTGACACTGCTGACTCTGGTATTGACACTGCTGACTCTGGTATTGACACAGCGGACTCTGGGAATGATACAACAGATTTAAGTATTGGTGTCACTGGCTAACTGGTGACTCATAAGATGACTCAATGACTGAAAACACACCAGATAAACAGTGGAATAAAAAACACATTAAAGTACTTCTTTGATATTCATACCAATTTCTTCCCTGTTTCCCTCATTCTCCTGAACACTTTCCACGCTTTTAGCTTCTTCTTCAATGACCTCCTCACCCTTCCCAGAATCCTCCACTGGGCTTGCTGATGAGAATGCTTGGGGGCAATTAATTGAGATTATCATGGTGTTGGTACATACACACACACACACATATAGTGAGCTAATTGTGCTTTACAATCAGCTGTTGAACAAACTACCTATACATCAATCAGTACACAATATTTACATACCACTATACTCAATTAATACGCTCACTTTGCATAACAATCACAATGCACATGATCTACAGAACAGACCAGACTAAAATACATTTTGTGGCCCCTACACTACACTTTTCACTGTCCACCACAAATTAAGAAAAGGTCACCATACTACTACCACATCTGCACACCTAACAATACCTTCCTCTGTCTTTTTCTCCATTTCTCCTTTGTTTTTCCTTGCTTTTTCAGTGGCAATTGTGTTTTTTGTAGGTTCCTTGGGTCTGAGTTTAGGTCTTTGAGGGACTGCGGTTTAGAAGAAATGTAACGTAACTTTGACATTAAGAGCTGTGAGAAACACTTCTCTTTATCTATACAACAAACTCATTGGTACCTTTTTCTTTCTTTTTGTCTTGCTCTTTGTCTGCTTGTTTGTCACTGGGTGCGTAAATCTTTACCGGTTCCTTCGATTGAGGTTTGGGTGGGACTTCAGACCACCAGACAGAAATGTTTTAGAAAATGACACATTTTAGGAAATAAAAAAATTCTGTTTGCAATTTTAAAATGATGAAGGGTCAACTGAGGTTTTAAAGTTTCTGGATTCTAAGCACAAGTTTGTATCGGGGGGCCTGTACCGTGAGGCTAGCTGAACAAACTCAGGGTTACAGGATTGGTTTCGAAATGACAAAAACAAGCCAATCTAATCAGGCTTAATTGATACCATATGGCTGCTCGTCAACTCTGGCTTTGGTCCCAAAATGTAAGATGTAAGAACAAGAGGTTGTTGTAAAAATTAGAACACGTAAAACGCATTTACACTGCACAAGAGAACACCGTGATATCATGAAGAATACTGTTATTCATCTCTAGTCCATGAAATAATGGGTTTGGGTGACATTCACCCCTTTCTATAGCCATCTTGTGGAGTGATTAAGCTTTTAATATTTAAAAATCGGTCATTATTGGGGCATGTGTATCTCAGCGAGTCACGAGTTTGAATCCAGGGTGTGCTAGAGTGACTCCAGCCAGGTCTCCTAAGCAACCAAATTGGCCTGGTTGCTAGGGAGGGTAGAGTCACATGGGGTAACCTCCTCGTGGTCGCTATAATGTGGTTCTTGTTCTCGGTGGGGCACGTGGTGAGTTGTGCGTGGATGCCACGGAGAATAGCGAAGCCTCCACTTGTGCTACGTCTCCATGGTTACGCCCTCAACAAGTCACGTGACAAGATGCGTGGATTGATGGTCTCGGAGACGGAGGCAACTCCACCATTTCGTCCTCCACCACCCGGATTGTGGCGAGTCACTACGCCACCACGAGGACATAAGAGCGCATTGGGAATTCCAAATTGGGGAGAAAAATAAATAAATAAAGAAAATCGGTCATTATAGGCAGGTTTTAAATTAATCAAAATATTATGCGTATATTTCATAGATATTTTATGGCTTGAGTAGGTAATTGAAAAACAATTATAGTGTGTTTTAAATAAAATACAAAACTCGAAAATCTGTATTTAGACTCTCAAATAAATACTTTATCATGAAGAGTCGATTTTGTGGATTTCTATGTTTTTTTTCATTGAATTCACTGAATCAGTGATGTCATTTACTCACAGCTGAGTGGTTGAGTATCTGTTAGTGATCTGTTACCCAGAACAAAACTAGCTATGGAGCAGGTTAGCCGTGGAGTTTAAGTTACTCTGGCGATGATCACGGGTGTAAAGGCCAACCTACTTTCATGGTACCCAAAACCAGGGTTACCTGGCTAGCCACCTCAACCATCTTCATGGTACAGGCCCCAGATCTGTCTTAGCAGTATTGATAAATCATTTTATATATTTACAGCGCACATATGAAAGAACTACCACTACAGTACATGTCTACCACTACCTTGCATTGGACTAATATTTACTGCTCTCACCACCTTTCAATTTTTTCTCATTTGCTTTTATTTGTGGTTCTTTCTTTTTTTCCTTTTGTTCATCTCTGACTGGAGGTTGAACCTTTTTTCCAGAATTCTTTGCATTAGGCTTTGGAGGTGCTGCAACAGTGAAATATCCCATTAGAGTTGACACACATATCTTTCATTTATTGTGTGTTAATGTGGCCACCCTCACACCAGCTCATCGTTAATTGCTCTTATGCAGTCTGATTGACTATACAAGATTTTCCCAAATCCTAACTTGAACTACAAACACATACAAATAATCTATTTTCTAGGGTCTGTGAGGGATCTCTTTCTAGTTGTGGGGGGGGTCTGGGTAGCTCAGCGAGTATTGATGCTGACTATCATCCCTGGAGTCGCAAGTTCGAATCCAGGTCGTGCTGAGTGACTCCAGCCAGGTCTCCTTAGCAACCAAATTGTCCCGGTTGCTAGGGAGGGTAGAGTCACATGGGGTAACCTCCTCGTGGTGGTGATTAGTGGTTCTCTCAATGGGGCGTGTGGTGAGTTGTGTGTGGATCGTGGAGAGTAGCATGAGTCTCCACATGCTGTGAGTCTCCGTGGTGTCATGCACAACGAGTCACGTGATCAGATGCGCGGATTGACGGTCTCAGAAGCGCAGATGCGCGGATTGAGGTGAGTAACCGCGCCAACACGAGGACCTACTAAGTAGTGGGAATTGGGTATTCCAAATTGGGAGGAAAGGGGATAAAAATTAAAATAATCTATTGCACTATCAGGATTGGATGCAGCTACAACACTACCTCATTACCTTCCATATCTGTCTGCTTCACCGGTTTACCTGAGTCCTTTTTCTCAGGTTTTGAGGCTTCTGGTGGGAGGAGTTACAGATTGAATATTTAGACGAAACTGCATCAGCACAACTGTTTGACTAATCACCATTAAAGTTTCAATATTACAAGTCACAATATAACTGCTTGAAACTACATTGCCCACAATTTATTGACCAAGAATACAGATACGGGACAATTTGAGGGACCAAAAAAAATAAAAAAAGAGTAGCATGAGCCTCCACATGCTGTGAGTCTCAGCGGTGTCATGCACAACGAGTCACGTGATCAGATGCTGGAGGCGGAGGCAACTGAGACTTGTCCTCCACCACCCGGATTGAGGCGAGTAACCGCGCCACCACGAGGACCTACTAAGTAGTGGGAATTGGGCATTCCAAAATTGGGAGAAAAGGGGATTAAAAAAAAAGTTTAAGGAATATTCTGGGTTCAATAAAAGTTAAACTCAACTGAAAGCATTTCTGGCATATTGTTGATTACCACAAAAAAACATTTAGACTTGTCTCTACGTTTCTTTAAAAAAACAAAAAAGAAGCAAAAATCTGGATTACAGTGAGGCGCTTACAAACGGGGGCTAATCTGAAAATGCTAAAATACACACTTTTTCCAACGTACAGCCACAAGACGTAAACAATACGAGCGTTAACGTGATTTAAGTGTGATTAAATCGCTTACTAAACTTTTCGTGTGAAGTAATATCAAATTTGACAACTTCGTTGCCATGGTAACTTAACTCCATAAACTCCTCTAAAACCCTAAAAGAATGCAAAAAAAGCGACGATTTTAACAACTTTACACAAGTTTAAAAAGAAGAACTAATGTAAGCGCTTTTAATAAAACAATAAGCTTCACAGTTTTACCTTTAAACCCCCCAAAAATGTTAGTGCCTCACTGTAACCTTCATTTTTGCTTATTTTATTAAGAAAAGGAGCATCGTCCCGAGCATTATGCCACAAATGCTGTCGATTACGCATTAACTTGTATTGGACAAATTAGTTTGTTTACGCACTGTTGTTGAAGGTACACAAAAGCTCATACGTGTAAACATCAATGACCATGCTGTAATCGTACGCACACATGTGCAC